>JALIRR010008681.1:5000-17830 GCA_023091755.1 Montipora sp. Colony 1 RG-2022
TAAAGTTTTGCAGTGAGATCTTTTTGAAGTCCGTACAATTAACAATGCATTCTCATTATCCAACCTACACGTGGCAAATGCACAGACCAAAATTTTGGCACTCTCCAAGCTGAAAGACTTTCTTATATGAGGTACATTACAAATGTGAAAAAAAATTACCTTACATACACTGGACACTAGACATTCAATTGAGAATCAAAAATCACACCAATATTTCTAGTCAAAACAGAGGCTCTGATCTGATCAGCAGTAACTGTGTCCTGGGACAAATTGTGATGCTATCAATAGTAATTTATACAAAATCAAAATCACCAAATATTGGTACTCAGACTTTAAACATCCATAAGTTCACTCTTCTCAAACATCTCACAAGGACATCTAGCACTCCGATTAAGAATGTGTGGATTTTTTGAGGACATACTTGCTGCAGCTTAATAAAGTACTCTCTTAGGAAAAGGAAAGATGAATCAGGCCTTACACCTGAGTTAAGTTACACCACGTACTGGTAATCAAACTGCTCATTCCAACTTTTGACGTTTAAATTGAATTTTGAGGGTTTTGTGAAAATAATGTTCAGGAATACCTAACTGAAAAATAATTTCATTGTTTAAAATTATGCTTGAAATCATGTACACCTCTCTTATCCCATTTAGTTTGGCTTTTAGCAAAATTTCATTGCTTTCCATTTTTAGTTCAAAGAAAATACCCACATGAATCTTGAAATTTAAAACTGGTAAAAATACATGTACCATAAAAACCCACAGACAAGCTGCACCCGCAGATAAGCCGTACCCTGAATTTAGCAGCTTAAATTTTGGAAAAAAAAGTTTTTGAAAGAAATCAAAAGAAATCCAAAGTCGAGTCATTGCCCACTGTTCATCGAACGTAAACTCAGTATTTGGGACGATGCCTACTATTGTTATTGCGCATACATTCTGCGCATCTCGAGATACTCTGGTTTCCTATCAGTGATGTAAGTAAGTATTAACGAGGGTAGCACGAAATAGCATATAAATACTTATAAACTAGTGGCCCTTCCTAATACAGTGATATTTTTGCGCGGTTTAAAACTATCCGGAGAAAGTAGATCTTGGTAAGTTCTCTTCGTATCCAAAAAGAAAATCGGAGGTAACCATGTATTTTTGAGCTTTAATTTGAGAAAGGACGCCATTTGTATTTAAAGATTTTTACAATTATTATTCATCGATTATCTTTGAAAAATGCGTGGTTACCCCCAGTTTTCTTTTTGGATTTCAATAACACTTGTTAAGATTTACATTTCCTGCATAATCATAACCCGGGGCAAAAATGTCTTTGAATTAATAGGCACCGTCCTTAACATTGAAACGGAAAATATTTCAAAGTCTTACCCACAATTTTCGCACTTTAACATAATGAACATTGTTTCTACCAACTTTGACATATGACTGATCTTTTTCTGGTATTTGCAGGGTTCTCCTTATCAGGCGGTAACCGGTAAAATTTACCGCTTGTAAGAGGACTCATTACCACCTGCAAACGCTCTGAAGAACTCGCTTATCCTTTGCAGAACGTCCAACATTAACCAATTGCTTTACCGGTCTGAAAAGGTGCCATACCTGTTGCGCTGAAAACTAGGGAGAACCCTGTATTTGTTGACAGGAATTTCTTCATTCAACACAGTTTTTCCATAGATTTTTTCATTACAACAAGAGCGTGAACGGAACATTCTAAGCTTAGTAACCAGGCATTAGATCGGACACGGAAATAGAAAACTGGAAACCGGAAGCAGCGTGATGTTTTAGGGCCGATTTCCACGGTACGACTTTGTCGCGTGCGACAACGGCTTACGACAGGCCCACGACATGATTTACGATTGTTGTGTACGTCAGAAAAAATGTCGTAGCATTTTAAAACATGTTTTAAAACGCTGCGACAATCTTAAGTCATGTCGTAGGCCTGTCGTGAGCTTGTCGCATGCGACAAAATCGTATCGTGTAAATCGGCCCTAAATCGGCCCTTACACGGTACGATTTTTGTCGCATGCGACAAGCTTACGACAGGCTACGACATGAGTTACGATTGTCGCAGCGTTTTAAAACATGTTTTAAAATGCTACGACATTTTTTCTGACGTACACAACAATCGTAAATCATGTCGTGGGCCTGTCGTAAGCCGTTGTCGCATGCGACAAAGTCGTACCGTGTAAATCGGCCCTTAAGAGTTTACAAAAAGCGATAAGCTGCATGAAACATTGCCCAGTGTAACCGGGTCTTCATTACTTTGTTCATCAAGCTTTATCAGTAGTTGACACAAGACTATTTGTTCGACAAATTTGCTATCAAAGTGCTTAACAGCGAAGAAACAGTGGGCCATCTACCATGCGAATACTCGAGAATAGCGTGGTATTTTCTTGCTCGTGAAGGATCGATTACTGTTGAAGTTACAGGTCGTAGTCATCGCTGCAAACAGGTTTGCTGGGGAATGGAAATTCCGTGCAGTGTGACGTTTTCCTGTTGGAGAAAAGCGACCATACACTGCGACTTTAAGGATCTGTGAACGAAGACGGTTTAACGCTTTTAGGGCGACAACTGTAAGCGCTGTAATATCAAAGCTTTATACTCTTACATGAACAATGGCTCTTTTAAGAGCCAACAAACTTACAAAAGCAATGACCAGTACTGCCTTGTAGGTTTGTGTAATATTCATTTACATACTTTTCCATAAAAATGTCAGTTAACGGAAATTGGCGTTGAAATATTCACGACACCCTTTTCAGGTGTTCCTGCAGATAAGCCGCACCCCCGATTTCTAGCCACGATTTTTGGAAAAAAGGTGCGGCTTATCTGCGGGTTTTTACAGTACATGTAGTCATGCTTTGCGTACAATGTAGCCTGACTGTGAATACCCGATCATGATAATAGTAAAAAGTGCTTCTTCATAAGGACCATATTTCTTTTCTTTACTGATTACACTGAGGAGACTGTTTTATTTTGTAGCTGATAACAACTCGAGAACAAGAAACACCCGAACGTGGAACACAACAACTGAAGTAATATTATAAGGGGCGTTTTCCATTTACCAAGAAATTCCAGAAATTCCGGTTGGGATGTAAATGGAACACACGTTTTTGGCTCGTTCCACTGGAAAATTTCCGGAATAAACGGAACTTCTGAAAAGGTAGTCCTGTTTTCCCGTTGGAAATGTGTGTTCCATTTACAACTTTTGAAAGGTCTTACCACTTCCAGGCTATTCACGGCCACATTTTAAAATTTTGGCACGTAGAATCGCAATCCATAATTCAATACTTGTGTGAACTGCTCAATTGCAATCTGATGTTTGACATGGTTTTGTTATTTATTTCAGGAAGACTTTGCTTTTGGTTCTCATTGGAGGGTTCTTTTTTTTTCAACCACTGAAATGGACAATAAATTCGTCAGCAGTACAGTCAATAAGGGTGAGTGATTTGCTAGTTGTAGCCTTACTTTCAGGGACAAACAGCATTTACTGTGAAGTGCAGCCGAACCACGCAATTCCGGAATTACTTTTATGAGCAGTAAATCTCATTCAGTTTTATTCTTCAGTCTTGTGTAGCATATATCAGTCAATGCTGTGTGATGTTTTCATAGCTTGCAGAGTGTGTATAGGCTGAAGCAGCCTGCTCGCCTTCTGAAACAAGCTACTCAGGAAATAATGATCCAAGGGTATTCTTCTGCTCGAATTGTGCACGGCCAGCCCCCCTAGGGGAGCAGGGATAGTGAAGTGGTGAGAGCATGTGCCTCCCATTGTGACGCAGGTTAGAGTTAATATGTGGGTTGGAGGGGATATTTTACCCCAGGTCTTCCAGATTTCTCCTCTTGTCAAGACCCACTGTTTTGCAATTCCAGTTATACATAGTCAGCTTTCTGTAAAGAGGCTGACACAAGCTGTTCCTCAGAGAGAGCTGAGAAACTTGCATATCTTTCATATTTAAGGAGGGTCCCTAGAGTTTTAGAACCGCGTGCAAGCTGGGCACTAGTATGACGCATAAAGCCTGAATCGCACATGTTTTTCTGATTTCTGTGATATCTGCGAGACAAAATCTGTAAAGTTATTTGCTAATTTTCTCGCGTTCCCTTTCGGTAATTTTTTTAAAAAGTTGGTTCAGTTCTAACCACGTACAGTTCCTATCGAATACCCTATATTTGTTAAAATCTGTCAGAGCTAATCGAATATATTTTGGAAAATGACAAATTACAGAATATTGGCAAAACCGTCTGAACGACCTTAACTGTTTACCACTTCAAAATGTCAGGCAATATCATTTCCATAATGTGGCAAAGAATTGCAAAAATTGCGTTCATAACTGCGAGGATCAAAGCTTCACTTGATTTCATATCTGCAGTTCATATATGATCCATTTCATATATCATTTCATCATTGATTCATTCCTCACGGGAACATTAGAACCCACAAATGACCAGCTCCCAACGTCAGCGGCTTCATAGCTCAGTTGGTTAGAGCGTCGCACCGGTATCGCGTGGTCACGGGTTCAAACCACGTTGAAGTCCTGAATTTTTCAGGCTTCTCTACGCAATTGCAAAAATTGCGTTCATAACTGCGAGGATCATAGCTTCACTTGAAACTACCTTTGTAACCCCTAGTTTTTTGGCTTTCAGAAGATTCTTATGGACAAATGTCATGTAACGTCAAAGGTTAGGAAATTTTCACCGAAGGAAATGGACGAAAATCAAATAAAAGAAAAATAAACACTGTAAACAACTTATCTTTGGAGAGTTCTAATTTAAGGCAAAACCTCGTTGATTTAACAGTGATAGTTGAAAAGATTAGTTCTGAGATTTTCTCTGAGATCTGAAATGGACAATTAGCAAATAGAGCTAAAAGAAGTCTATTTATGTAAGATATATTAAAGGTTAAGAAGACCCTGATTTTTCTTAATTTCCAGAGAAACTGCGGATCCGAAGTGATCCTTACTCAAAACAGATTTGATCAAAAGCAGAACAAAAAAAAATTAAGATCGTTACCCCGAGCATTTAAAATTGGAAGTCTAATGTTTTACAAATTCTTCCAGGATTATTCCACTTTGCTCAACTTGCACAAAGTAGCCAAACTTAGTGGACAATCCTCTTTTTCTTTGTTATCTTCTTGCATCAAGGAAGCGATGGTGTTACCGACTCCCCAACGAAAGCTGAAGAAGCAGAGATTATTGAAGCAAGCATGAAATTTGAAGCTGAGCACGAGGAATGCGTGCGTGTGTTGCCCTACAAAGAAAACGATCAGGTGGTGATTCGTTTCTACGTTTTCAGTGGCGAGTCTGGTGCACTCGAGAGCTTAAAAGTAGCCGCCCAAAAATGCTTTGCAAAGATGAAGGTGGAACTAAAGTGGTTAGATCTATATAACAACGCAGCGAATGTACTGAATATTACACCTCTTGGGTACGTTTGTGGTGAATCCCACGAACTTGCACTGGAGGCGTCTCAAGTCGATACAATCAGCGAGGTAATAAACGAAAATCTAAGTACGTTTGACAAACATCGAAACGTCACATCTGTGCAGGCCTCTTTTAAAGTGACAAACTCCCAACAGACACGTGATCCTTGTATAAGAATTTATGTCCTAGGAAAAGGTTTCATTCCTATGGGCGAATCCAAGTTCGAAACTTTTCTTGGACCATACCCGGTGGATGTGGTGGACGGGTTTTGGTATATCGTTGGAGCTCGAAACATCTGGGAGCCGAAGCAGGCACAAAAACAGGACGACGTGGTTTGTTTGGGAGCAAGCGTTGGCGTGAAGGGTGAGGGAGGTTGTGGGACCTTAGGTGCCATTGTGGGGGATGGTGTGTGCTTATATGCACTGTCGTGTGATCATGTGATCAAACATGGGCCCATTGTTGAAAATGAGATTGTTCACCCTGGATTGGATGACCATTTAAACTATCTAAGGTACCACTTAAGAGAATACGCCCAGTGGATCGACAGAATCACTGAACCCGGCAATCAGGAGACTAAGATTTCTGGAGCTGAAAAACTCCAAAAACTTGAAATGGAGAAGAAGTTCAACAGGCTGATGGAACTAAAGGAAGCGAATCGATATTCCGAAAGATGTTCACAGAGGATACTGAGGGTAGCGGAGGAACATGAAGATGCCTTCAAGGCGGGTTTGGAAGAACCAAGGGTTGTGGGTAGTTACACTAAAGGGTTGAGACGTAATGTCAAATGGACGAATGACAAAGAGTATTTCGTTGATGCTGCCATTGCTAAGTTGACTGACGACGAAGTGAAACGTTTAAAAGAATTCAAAACCGTTAAAGTTATTGGAACAGGAGATCGTCCCAATGGTGATTGTTGCCCAGTAAAAGATACCATGAGTGCTGAAGACCTGTGCAAGAGTGGCAGAACAACAGGGTACACCGAAAACAGCCGTGTTGTTGGTCCCTCCGTAGATGCCCCAGGGTTTTTGGCGCCTCCTATGTTCGAGGCACAACCAGATACAACATTTAATGTCAGACTACCTCACGCCTTTTGTCCAGAATGTGCCCAAGGGCAAACAAGTCAATCAGAAATGGAACCCATTCACGGGATGACCTGTTACTGCAAAACCCGAAAGAAAATGTTTAGTAATGTAGTAGGCGAGCGCGTATGGCGCAAGAACTGCTTGTGCATTGACGCAAGAAAACAGTTCGTTGATGAAGGGGATTCGGGAGCGGTGATCTTCGAAGAACGCGGTGAGGGTACTGGCCTTCGTGGCTTTGGCATAATTTTTGCTATGCATGAAAATACTCATAAAATATATGCCATAGCATCACCCTTAGAAGTCGTTCTTGATGCCCTTTCATCAGAAATCTCAGAAGATAACCTTCATACCTTGCAGTTGGTATCAGAATTGAACAGTTGCGTGACCTGAAAAAAAAATTGCAAGGAAGAAAATGTGGCTGTCTGATACTAGATCTTAACTCCTTGTAATTTTCAGTTGGTACTGTTAATGTAGGTGTGTTTAAGTTAGATTCTTAAGGCCGATTTACACGGTACGACTTTTGTCGCACGAGACAAGCTTACGACAGGCCCGCGACATGACTTACGATTGACGTGTACGTCAGAAAAAATGTCGTAGCATTTTAAAACATGTTTTAAAACGCTGCGACAATTGTAAGTAATGTCGTAGGCCTGTCGTGAGCTTGTCGCATGCGACAAAAGTCGTACCGTGTAAATCGGCCTTTAGAGTTTCACTCCTTGTAGTCAGGCTACCAGTCCCTCTCTGGATGGTTACGACGGGGAGCCGTAGCAACGAGGATAGCAACGGGAACGGGGACGCCACAACACCAACCGGTTTAATGAGAAAAAATCAACCGTTCCGCACTGACCGTTTGTAATGTGTTTGCACATCAAGGGTGGATTCTCTATTGAAAGCTCAGAAAACTAGAACAAGCCAAAACACGAATCTAACAAGAATGTAAAACCAGTGGCTACAGATTCAAATAGCTCAAAACAGAGTGATGTTAACAAATTAGCCGTGGAATTGAAAGCTAAACTTAACGAGGTCGACAAGCTTCTTGTAAATCTGAGGGCACAAGCAAACAATAAAGAAGTTAAATCTTATATGTGTGCATTCTCTGCCTCAGAAACAGAAACAATGGTCAAACCAACCCAAATAAAACGTTAAAAAACCGCAAAAGGAAAACAGAAAAAGGGAGAAAGATAAAAAGCGCTTTCAAAAAGCAATTGAGTCACGCATACAGCATATCAAGAACCTATCAGATAAACAATTTACAGATGAACAGATAACCTTGCTATCAAGGGGTCTAAAGTTTATTCCAACACCCGTGACAAATGAAGACTTTATAAGGCGCAACCTTTTAAGAGATTTTAACCTTTTCGCAAGACGAATGCGCCTCCAATACATCTTTCACGGGAACGAAAACAAACAACACCCATTCTACGTTAATTAAATCAACGTGGAAAATACCGGTCCAACAATCAGTGGCCTTAGAAACCTTCCTAGAAGAGGTAAAATTTGAACTAGCAAACATTCCTATAAAGAGGCCGAAGGACAACCTATCACCCGGTGAAAGGCATGCATTGAAGAACCTATTACGTGACAAAACTATCATTGTGAAGAAAGCCGACAAAGGAACCACAACCGTAATAATGAGCAAAAAAGAAAAAATAACAGAGGGGCAAGTTCTGTTGAACGATCTTGACAACTACAGGCCCTTAGATAAACCGATGGCTGACGAAACAGCTGAGAAAATAAAAGTTGAACTAGAAATCTTATTTTGTGTTTTTCTCATGAAATGTAAATATGAAGTTGTCTCGGGAAGGAGGGCTGTCTGTGGTAACCGAGACCATATAAACAGGCCCTTAGTGAAATTTCCGATTGTTACCGGAAGACTGTGCAGAGTTGAGTACAAATAAATACAAATAGTCAGACAACAGAGATCACAGATCCACTTAAGGTGTTCGATTCCTTCTCTGTCTTTGTTAAACCCATAAGTAACCTGAGAATTTTCCATTTGGTTTCAGTGTTGTTCATTACACGACACTTGGTAAAATATTGGAAATACTGCTCACTTTGATTACGGCTCGACGAGCGAAACATGTTGTCGAAGTCCATTACTCGTCGCTTTTAAGATTCTAGTTATTTATTTTTCACCGCCTGTCTTGTTTATCCATGTTGACGTTCCATTCTTGAGCTCCATAAAGGTATATTTCGTTTAAAGATCCACCAAAACGCCATTTGCGTTTTAATGACTTCGACGCCATCGCAGGTTAATTAAATATTCTACTGTGTAGCAGCAGAGAAATCTACGCATTTCTACTACCCCCTGAAACTTACCAAAATACGCGCAGAAGACTCTACGCACAAAGACACCACACGGAAAAAAAGAAAAAAAAAAAAAAAGAGAAAACGACTAAATTTAACTCGTTTTCCGACCGGATTGCCATATGGCAACTCAGTAAAAATTCAGTTTCAACGCCTTCAACAGTGTTCCGGATAAGAGTCGGGTCTCGAGTCAATAACCCGACAAAGAAGGCTTCCTGACCCGACAGGTGAAATCATAGTTAATAGACGGGAATGGTTATGAAACCCGACAACTTTCTTTGTTGTAGGTCTTTGTTCTCTTTTTGGCCTTGACCGTGCACAAAACACAATAATTGTTTACTCCGTACTGAGCAACTAACCAATAGAAACGCGTTGGTTGCGTAATTCATGCATAGGCTATGAGCGCAAAACAAAGGATTGTGCACGGTCGTGGACTTTCCAACCTAAATCTTGGCATCTTTGTTTGCTCTTTTGATGTTTGCCGAGCTTCCAAACCAGTCCTCTCTATTAACTATGGTGAAATGTAAATTGTATCATAGACTCTTGTCCTTCGGCCAGCGAAGTTTTATGAGAAAAACAACACACAAAGCGGTGATAAACATAGTAAAGCAATGCATTTTATGAAATCTGACTTGACGTTTCGTATGTGGCAACATACATTTTCAAAAGCAGCCGTTATTATATGAAAAAGTATTTATATTTCAAAAGAAAATGCAAATGATCGGGGTAAAACATAAAAATAGCAGAACGTTCGCTTTTTCTTTTGAAAAATAGTTTTTCATATAATAATGGTTACTTTTGAAAATTTATATTGCCACATACGAAACGTCAAGTCAGATTTCATAAAATGCATTGCTTCACTATGTTTATCACCGCTTTATGTGTTTTTCTCATGAAATGTAAATATTCAGTTAAATATTACAACAAAATTAAAAAACGAAAGAAGGCAGTTTCTTAGCTTAAAAGTACGTTGTTTAACTCTGAAAGCGAAGAACGATTACATTCTCCCCTGTAGTTCGTTCAATGTAAACAAGAAAGTTGACACGAGGTGATTACGTGCACCTTTGTGGTTGCCTAGCACGTGATCAATTTTTTTTCCTTTTGACAGAACATGACCTTTCCCTTGAAAATTTAGTGTTTTCACGATCGATTGTCATTAATGTTTTGCTAAGAATTCGAAATTCAGAGTTTTATATAAAAACGGTCATTTTTTTCTTCATTTGTCTTTTGGCTTGCCTTTTACTTTTAACTTGAGGCTTTTGCGATACTATTTGGTGCAAAGGTAAAGACAAAAAAAAATTGACCTGCCATCAGATTAGACTGAAACGAGAAGGAATTATGAAGCGGAAACAACATGTTCAGCCCTTCCTTAGTGTGCGGACTGCAAGACGTGCATGACATTCAGGAAAACGTCGGTCAGAGCAATTTGCAGTTAGTTTTTTAGCAGATTATTTAACTTAAAGAAGACACGATTGAGTTTTACTCAAGTGCGTATTTTGTTCTCTTTGAACTGAATTATTATCAAAGCTTAAAAAAGTAAAAGATCTCAAAACGGGACAGGACATTACAAAATAATTCAACGTGTGAAAATGTGAGCCCACCTTACCCCCTCCCCAACCCCCAAAAAGCCACTGCTGGCACGCCGTTGGGTGACCTCTCGAATGGTCTACATGACTGCCCACTTGAAAAAGTTAACTGCAACACTGCAGTTCAACACCACCCTACTCAGTGCCTTCTGTTTTGTGTAACACGCACCTCAGGCAACCCAGTTTACGCTCATGGTGCGTCTAGTTATTTTTTCATTGTTCATTTTTTTCTCAAGTAGAAACGTCAACGAGAATGCCAGCAAACCTGGCATGCTTTTTGCCTGCAACCTCTCCGTTCTCATACTCTGGGGAAAGCAACAGAACAGAAATTTGTTGAACGCACTTGTAATGTTATCTCAATATTAAATTTCTGGCACTCTTTTACGTAGTTTGTCTTTCGACATAAACAACTGCTTGATTTGGATGGAAGGCCAGTGACTATTATTCACTCCTCCTGGAAAAGTTACCTCTGATTTTGGATTACTGAATTTTCATGAAGGAGTTTTCACCAACACTCTCTAAGGCCATTTTATTTGTCTTGTCATCGCTCAATTTATGTGATCATCTGCACCAGATTCTTAAGTTCAAAAAGATTGTTTTTACCAGTTATTTTACAGTCAGGTTGTCATACTTGACCAACATTTGGAAAATTTCAAATTATTGCCAGGTGGTGATGTATGCCAGTTTTGAAGTCTATTATTATTATTATTATTATTATTATTATTATTATTATTATTATTATTATTATTATTATTATTATTATTAATAAAATTGTTTTCGGATATCATGCAAATTATGGACAGCATTGTGGAAGGAAGGCTCGGGACCATTTCAAGAGCTTTACATCAATGGGCATGGTGTTGTTTCAGAATGACCATAAAATGAAAATAAACAACACACTCAGTTTACCTTGGTTGGATTATAGGCTGTGTGCAGATACTGTTAACTGTGCCAAAGAGATAAACATCCCAGCTTGAAACCCTTAGCCAGATGTAGACTGCTCAATCTACTATAGTGCTTAATAGGGGAATTACTTCATTGAAGGAAAAGTATAACAAAGGTTTGCATGAATTTGCTGCAACTACAAAGTTCTATGATATGGATTAAAACAACCATCAACACTTAATATAAGTTAGAAGGGGAAACAAGACAAATTTATGCCTGAGAGAAACATCAAGATTTTAGAGAAACAATATAATTACTTTGCTTGGGGGAAGTACATGGGACAACAAAGATATTCACTGAATGCAGCCAGTATTATGTACATTTGTATTTTTTATTTTAATTAACTTTCCACACTAGCCTTACTGGCATGTGTAAAACAAGGTTATTGAGGCTAATTAGTGCAAAGTTAATAACAATTATTTTATAGTCTTTTTGCTAGAAGTCATATGACGTCAAAGTAACCAATGAGGGTGTTCCACTGTTATATGCAATTTAGTGTATTTTGTCAGCAAGGATCCTAAATAGGCACCCACACAGGAGCAAGGAATCTACTGTACAATAAAAAGGCTGAAACCTCTGGTATCATACCTTTTATTTTGTTTTTGGTGATATACATTTTGTGTTTAAACATGATTACCCCGGTAGATTGTATCAACAAATATACATCCTCAAAAGAACAGAAATAGTAATTACAACCACAGATCTTCCAAACAAATTAACAATAAAATCCTTCTTGGCATTAAAAGTACGTCTGCAACATTTCCTCAGCCTCCTTTTTGGCCTATCAGAAGAAAAAGGGAAAGAAATATTAAAGGAGACCCATTCAAAGGTTAATCCATTTGTCCCTAAGCTTTCCCCATTGACAAGCAAAATCTTCTGGTGTTAGACAGAGTGAAGTCTTCAAGTGTTACTCACTTTACACAGACACTTTATTTTATTAAAAAAATTAGGAATAAGTTTATGTTGACCCGGGTGGGTCAATCATCAGCATACTTAAGTTACATCATTTAGTAAAGAAACTAAAAACCGAAGAGTTAGACATTGTTAAATTTTAAGGAGAAGCATAACTGGTAAATACATCAATAGTTACATGGTGTACCAATAAAGTATAGGAGCAGATTAGATACTAAAGTAATTGGATCAATTTGTTTTAATTGTTCAGTCTTTGAGTTTGGAGATAATATTTTAAACATCTAGATAAGGGTAAAGAATTAAATTGTGAGAAAATGGAAGATCAAGAAGAGATCAAATAACTGTTCCTGCATGGGGAAGTCTTGCTTTTAGCTTGTAAGAGCTTCTTTTAAAAATAATTACATAATTCACTACTGTCTTGAAGGTTTTGAGGAAAAGTACAAGTAGAATATCAAGAATCATGGATATGTTGATTTTGTCAAAATCCTGTCACCTGAATCTACAATCTTGGACAAAAAAGGGTTGAGAGTATAAAAAACAGGGGTTATTTTGCGCACTACATCCTCAATATCGCACATTATTTGCCAT
>JALIRR010008682.1:0-7500 GCA_023091755.1 Montipora sp. Colony 1 RG-2022
TAATTCTCCTTATTTTGCAAGACTCGTTGGTTTAGTAGTATATACGGGACTGATTTGAGGAGGTTTTTTTCTGTCCCCGCTCCGCCACTTTAGCGGCATTTCCTTTTTTTTTGCCGGGCAACACGAATCACGAGAGAAATGTCCCTTCTTTCCACCACTGTAACACAACTTCCCAGCTTGGTCTTCCGTTCTTTCTGCCTTTTTAATTTTGCCCACGGCGTTGACATTTGCTCCACAGTCTATGAATGTTATTTGCTGATGAAACGCTTCCGACGCTATCGCTTTCTCCAAAACTTTAGTTAAAGTAATATTTCTCGTTTCCAACGATGTTCTCTTCAGCTCCATGTTCATTAGCTTTTCGATCAACCGGTCGGCTGCAAATTATCGTCTAACAAAGTGCCAAAATTGTGATTTCGAGCCTGCTGACGAAGACGAACCAGAAATTTATCCACGGCTTCTCCTTCGTTTAGTGTCAACTGTCGAAATACGTGTCGCTCGAAAGGTATATTTTCTTCAGCACGGAAATGATCATCTAGTTTCCTAATACACACCGTTGCTTTCTGGGTTAGGATCTGCAATATCTTCAAAAATATCCTGGACTTCCACTCCTGCAAAGTACAGAAGCTGTGAAGTTCTCTTTCGCGTATTTCCCAAACCTTTCCCTTCAGTGTAATATTCGGATGCCCGTTTCCACTTTCGCTATTTCTGGGCAGCTTAAGATGATGATCCCGATAGATCAAGCGGCGGTAAAGCTTTCTCTTACATTTGATCCCGTCCTCGTCGCCAATGTAACGTTTTAATTTTTTATGCAGCGGGCCTCTGATATTCCGCGGTCTGACGCGCTCAGGAACGGGAGAGGACAAAACGCGGAGCCCTACGGCAGGTATATTTTGCAGGTTGCAGGTTGCAGGTTGCAGGTTCAAATTTACCGTGACTGTTACATGAATAGCTAACCTTAGGCCTAATTAGGCCTAAAAACGTTTCTTTAGGCCTAATTAGGCCTACGGTTAGCTATTCATTTAACAGTCACGGTAAATTTCAACCTGCAAACTGCAAAAAATACCTGCCGGGAGCCCTACTCCATGGAGTACCCTATGGAGTACCCAAATGGAGTACCCCTAAAAATCATTTATTGCTCAAATTAAATGCTTTATCAAAATGGTGAGGCATTTAGATGCACATATACCTCTACAGCTGTTACAGTTCTATGCAGTTAACGAATTGGCTGCCATCTTGAAATTTCGTAGGTATTTCATGTATCCCTTATTGTAGTGTATTTATTATTTTGTGTATTTAGACCGTTGAATATTGCTGCAAACTCGTATACCCATGTATAACCATATAGACCCGTATATATCCATGATATACCCATGTATACACCTGTAGTATACAGTGTATACCCACACATGCCTATGTATGTCCCTGTATACCCATAGATACCCATTTGTAATCTCATCGAATTACTTTGTACATATAAAATTTTCTATCCCATTCCATAGCGGTATATACATTCATGCACGGGCCGGTTTGTATCAATATTTGTCTAAAAATACACTATAAGAAGGGATACACCTCAGTGTCGCACAGGTCCGTCTGTAAACAGCGCTCTACCAAGAGAATAACTTTTATAGTCCATGTCTTGATTTACGCATTGTTTTGGATGCGAATTGCAAATTCGCAGCCAAAGCATCTTAAGGCTTTGGTACCCTTAAGCCACTTCAGCTTATATTGGTGGCTTTTTGATCGATCCCCGCTGTTACTTTTATTATCATTTTTAATTCTTTTTTCCGATGATCCGATCCTATCCGATGATCCGATCCGTGATCCGTTCCGTGTTCAATTCCAATTATCCGATCACGGATGCCCCAATATAGAACACGGCTGTAATTACGGATATAAAAAGGCGCAAAATCAAATCTCACATTACTTGAAACACTTCATGATTCAGTGTGAATTATGTAACCTTCAGTATATCGGGGAAACCATACGTGCATACGTCGACTTAATACAACCGTTTTAATGAACACAGATGCCCCATATTCAGTCCCACTAGTAGTTTTTCCAGACCGCAGTCTCAGCCTGGGGGGAGGGGTACTCCCTATAATGGCCTATACGGGGAGGCCCTGCCCGAAAGGAGTAGGGATCTCACGAGTCGAAGTATATGATAAGGTAGGGAAATCTGTCATTTAGGTATTTAAAAGGGCCTTTCATTAAAATATTTCCAACACACATACCTTATGACGGTACTGTTTGATCGTTCTTTAATTTCATTCTAAGGACTAGAAAGGGGATTAAGTAGGTTTGTGAAAGGGGTACTATTTTCCAGTGAAAAATATACGAAAGGGGGCGAAGCCTCCCCGTATTAAAGTTTCTTTAGTATCCCTTCTCCCCCCCCCCATCCATCGTCCGGGAGTCTCAGTCTAACCCTAACCCTAACCCTAACCCTAACCATTCACACAGTCATGTTATTCATCCCATCAAAAAGCTCATCAATTAACGTGATTCTTTTAGGAAAGTTCGGGAAGCCCATCTTATTGAAAAAGCTCAAACTACAGAACCTCTTGGGATAAACAAGCGTGACGGATAATTCAACGATCTCGTTATTTAGTATATAGTGTTTCAATGGCATTTTATTCTTTTGCAAATTTAAGTTTGTTTATCCAGTACCAAACAATAGCAGGTTCCGAGAGCTGCTACGTTACTGGTTTGTTTTCGGCTTGGGTATCGAGCCAATCAAATTACACGTTACGAGAGCTACTGCACTACTGCCCTCGCGGGACAATTCCTGTTCCAAAGCGATTCCATTCCTTTATTTTTTTCCCGCCCTTCCCCGGAAGCGAAGGGGTGGCTATTACCAGAAGCGATAATCACTCGAAAATTGCAGATAGAATGCTTCCGAATACCAATGTGGTGAAAAGAGAATATTTTGGCTGTCCATTTTAGGGAATCTTTTAACAGAGTGATTTGCCTTTCGTTCCGAATTGCATCGTTCCTGATTCCAAAAATGATTTTTAAATTGGCGGTCCCCCAAATTTATACGAAACCTGTTGAAAGACTACCACAGAATCAACGTTTATTGCAATTTGATAACTAAGGAATCTGAAGCCCTACCTATTCTTTTTTGGTTTGTTTATTTATCGATTTGAGCGGTTGTACGGTTGTGATATCCAACCAAGTCTGTTTCCGATACTCGAAATAACATCGCTGTTGAAGTACAGTGATATCGGGCGTTTGCCAGGAGGGAGGGGGCGTCTCCAAGGTAAACATTGGTCGAGTCATCACTGCCAGTATGACGTCATGTTTTGCTTGAATGAAATTCAAAATGGCGCGCAAAGTGGCATTCGAAGAGACGTTAGAAAATGTAGGATTTTCGTTGGAAAAACTGATTCATTTACTGTAATCGGTAATGGTAAAGTTTCTACTATATTTAGTTAGTTAAATTTGGTATTTTTTGTGAGCCAAAAACATTCAATAGCTCGATAATTCGACTGAAACTTGCTACCAACAAGGAATTTTATCGAGCAAGTCTGTTAGCCGGTTGACCTTTCGAGGACAAGAACACAGCGACGCACTGTTGTTTTGACACAGGAATAGGAGGTTCGGCAAAAGATATGCTGGGCTTTGTGTACTCTGAATTTCAGCCCTCCAGCGCTTGTGGTTCTTCATATCAATCCCTTCAAAGTTGGAGTGGCCGTGGAGAAAGAGGCGCCGCAATACGGTGTAAGTTCCTGCCTAATTAAGCTTATGGAAAAAAATTATAATTTACATTTTACAGCAAATACTGTAAGCTCAAGTCTAACCTTAACATACTCTGCTATTTCTAAAACCAGACTTTTGTCGTTTATGAGGTGAAAGTGTGCATCAAACTGAAGTATATTAATTTTTACTCTAGTGAGAATTTGTTGCAATAGAGATTTTGGTGGAAAGGAAAAATGTTACTTCTTTCCACATAGGTACAGTATTTTAACACCATTTGCTGTGTTTGGTTTTGAAAGGACAACCTTAAGATTGTCCTGGGTTGTTTTTGAACTTGAGAATGTTGCTGTCCATGGGAAGATAGCTGGAAGGATAGATTGAAAGGTTGTTTATACATCAGTGTGCTGAGGCACCCCATGAGCATAACATCCCTCACCTATGTATGTTTACTGAAGGGCTGCATTCTTTCAAAAGCTCGTTTAAACCTTCACTAAAAATCCCTGGTGTTAATTTTGAAATGGTCAAACCATATTTGCCTTGTGGTTCATCAACTGCATAATTTGATCTGGGAATGGAATGGTCATATTCATCTTGTACTTGTACATGTTCTTTGGCAAGATCAGACCAGCTTCATGGATTTGAACATCCTTGTTTTTCTTGAAACATAGCTTTTGCTTCCTTGTATTCGGCCTCTATTTTGACAGATTTTAAAAAGAAAGGCTGACATGACATACATATGTAAGGCACCATAGAACCATTACAAGGTTCTGTAGATATACATGTATATAGGTCATTGTTTTATTTCCATTTTGTTCATCTAAAAAGTTGCATGCCACTGTAAACAGTTTATCAAATACTCTTATTTTGTCTTTTACAGGGAATGTCACTGGAAAGGCAAACCTCATTACTGCATTGTGAACATATCACAACACATGGATTTACCTTCAGAATGCCATGCTGGGTATCACTTTGGGATTTTGACGAACTTTTTCCCTTTGCAGGCTTGTGCCCCCTGGATGATAAACTGACGTAATGCTTATCACATACCCTGAGATTCTTAAAATTTTCTGTATTACCTGATAAGTCATGAGGGCTACATTTGATTTCTAATTGCCCAATCATGCTATCAAATTTATGACATCCTGCCTCATTTTCACACCCCGATAGACATGGCACACCTCCAATTAAACGTCCATTCATAATTACAGCCCCATTTATTTCATTTAATGGTGTGAAATCATGTAGAGGTTTACCACGGCTTGATAACCAGTACAAATCACTTGTTAAATTTAATTTACAATTAACTTGTGATCTCAAGTCAAATATAGTAGCATGTGGTGCAAAGGTAAAAGAATGCGACTTTCCTGTTATATCTACAACTAAAATAGATGTCACAAATCTTTTTGACCTAAAAAACATACTCAGGAGAAATCCTGGGTGGTGAAATTCAAGCAGTTTTAAAGCAGGATAACTCCACAGGAGACCAAGGCAAAGATAAAAAATTGGAAAAAACAATGGCATTTCTGTAGTTTGTTTGTAGCTTGCATCAAAGTTTTCCCCTACTGCTATTACACTAACTACAAATGAAACTACCAACAATGGATAGGGAAGGGCAGATGTGATCAAAATGAGAGCAGTGGGAACTAGGTACATGGGTGCAGAACAATTAGCTTATCATTCACAACCAGTTTTTGAGTTGTATCAATATTTAACAAAATGCTATGAAAAAGAAAAAGGCACATGAGCATAATAATGGAAAGTAAAAACTTTGATGTTAGACTCCAAAAATCTTGCACCAGAGAAAATTTAGATAGTTGCTTGACATTTAAACAAGTCTTATAAACTGGGTCAAACAGAGACAAAAATAATTTCAAAATAATAGCAGTAGGAAATAATGTTGTCTCCAGTAAATAATTTAGAGTTCCACTGTACTTATATATCTGCTTTGAGCATATTTTGTACAACATTTCCCAGAAAAGTAGCACACCGATTGTCACAATAACACAAATTAAAGTGAAAACAGAATAAAATAAATTGTTAAGGTTGGTGTTGTAGACTGGTCTTACTTTGAATTGTAATAAAAACATGCACAACAAAAGAGAAAGCAACCTTTCCAACACACTCAAATTTGGAACAATTTTATTTTTTACCACAGTTGCTTGTAATCTCACAATCTGATTGGATAATTTGCTGTTGTCGATAAGAGTCTAGGCAACGCTGCTCGCGTCATGCTTGAGTCAATTTGTCTTGCAATGTAATAGCCAATCAGGAGCGCTCATTTCGGGAAATAAACCAATTATATTGCGAGAAAGTTATAGACAACGCTTGCTCTTTCTTTGAGTTGTGATTTTGGTCACGCTCTGAAATAAAAACTTTCTTTGGCGTTGAATATTGTGGTAAAAAACAAATCGAAAGTGGTTCATTGTTGTCTGTACTCTTATCGACAACGATATTCGTCATCACAGCGGTCAAAATTTGTTGTAGACTCACTCCGCTACGCCTCGTGAGTCCACAACATTTTGACCACTGTGATGACGAATATCATTGTCGATAAGAGTACAGACAACGCTGAACCACTTTCGATTTGTTAAGTAGAGCATATGCCATGCTCCAGTGGAGTGAACCTTAATTTTATTGTCTAGAACATGAGAATTGGATGGGATGTAAAGACTAAGAGGAAGCCTTGAAAAGTTGGGAAAGGCTTTGGAAATAGCAGCAATAACAACATGAAAACCCACAAAATAGAAAATGTAATGACATCCTTGAGGAAAAAGCCAAGTTAAGTCAAAGAGTGAGTCATAAAGCAAACATGTTGCCACCATTAACATAAAAAATGCAATATTTTTGTTCATTTTCAATTTTTTAATATTTACAACTACAGTATATTTTCACTAAATTATTTTAATTGTACTCTATTATTATTAAAATTATATTCTATTTTATTTCACTGAACGTTTGTTAAGACTATGTACAATATGTATATATTGTTCACTTTGATTATTAAATACATGTACATGTATTTTTAACAGAGAATTGATAGGGCCAACCAGCACCAAACCAAATACAGACTATAGAAACTGACAGCAATTTAATTTAACCAGACGCACTCGATACAATGATTGCAACTACCCAATTCAATCACTGCAAAAACTCAACTCTGCTGCACTCAAAAACCGGAACAACAGATGCCACATGCACAAACGGCAAAAGCCAACAGAAATTCACGCAAATAGGCAACAAAAATTGCAACAGACTCTAACAAAGCCAACAAATTGCAACAGACACTAATAAAGCCACACGAAATTCACCACAAAAAGCCAAAAACAGCAACTTAACGTAACTGAAATGCAAATAATTTGTGAACGTGCTTAAAAACTGACAAAAGAAGCACTCCAGAACAGAGAAAATGGTTGAAATCGAAAAAATAACAACACCTCGACACGCAAACGGATTGATATGAAGAACGGCTGATTCAACCAGCACGTAATGACACAGGATTGAAACGTGTATTATCAAGGAATAAAACCTCCTATTTTGAAGAACATTGGTTTAACCGTTTTGAGAAAAAAGGTGGATGTTTTAGACAACCTTTGACTGTCCCGAAGGCAAGCTGGCGGTCCCGCCACTGAACCCGCGACAAATACAACAAAATTACAGAAACACGCTCTCACAAAACAAGAAACAGTTTACATACAAAGACATTAACAATAGCAAAGAGTTCACACTTACGATCAATTAGCGGACAAAAGCGATATTAGCGTTGGAATTAGCCTTATTGACCTCTGTTGTCCTTCCCTTAATGGC
>JALIRR010008682.1:12500-17823 GCA_023091755.1 Montipora sp. Colony 1 RG-2022
ATGGAATTTTTCATTTTATTTCTGGCATCGATGCTTGCACTTGCGTCCGCATTATGGCTGTTCACACATGTATTTTCTTGGGCTTCAGGCTTGCTTTTGCATTTGCGATGCTCGTGTAAACCAGCCTTAAGAGTTGTGAGATGGAGCTTACATGTACATACATTTATACTATGCACACACTGTATTAACATTAGAGTACTAAAATTGACGCAGGGTTATAATACCATTGCAGTATTATTTTACCTAGGAACCATTGCATGTAGGGATTGAAGCCTGGTACATTAGAATGGTCACATGACCCTACAGTATGTGTAAATCGAACAAGCAAAATGCAACTGTTTAATGAGTACATTGACCTTGATTTTAGGATAACTTTCCAGGTAACAGATTTTGTTGAAGATGAAGCTATGAGACTAAATTAAGTTCCAATTTTAACTTAAATTGAATATGCTTCAACAGAATTTTTATTTTTCAATCAGTATTTTTATTTAGCCTTTTCCTGTCTATTGATAGGAACTTGAGCAGAAATCCCAGACGAAAGATGAAGAAGAAAGCCCAGGTGATCTGGGCTTTGTGCCACCATCAATATCACAGCCACTGGTGAGTATCATGATGAATACAGTGTAGTGTCCTGACTTGTATCGTTAACTCAATTTTGATAAAAATTACTAGCAGGTGACTTTTGAATGAATATTGAAAACATAATTTTGTTATAAGAAAATTGGATGAGTGGCGTTAGACAGAATAAGTGCATTTTGTGGGGTCTTGGAAATCATTCAGAAAAAGTGGCTTAATTTTCTCTCATTGTCCCATTAGCCAATTTAAGGGACCAGTCATTATTCATGTAAGAATGGGGAAAGGAAGGGGGAAATATCAAAATTTCTGTAACCCCACCCACCCCCCCCCCCCCTCCCACTTCATCATGTAAATAGCAAGTGACCCCCTTCTTTATTCAATAATTACATAATGATGTTATATACATGTAAGTACAGAGACCCATTAGTTAACAAGGTAAGTGTTCATTGAGAGGCTATCAAACCACTAGCCCCAAACAAATAGCAAAAATCTTTACCTAGACTGCAAGCAGTCCACAACTATCAAGGACAAATTCTTGTTTAGAATGGTCGACTCATCAATCATAAAGTCTGAAGTCAGAGGTCAGAGCTTGTTCTGCAGAAATAATGACTCAATACTTGTTTGATTTCCTTTAAAGTGCCCCTGTGACCAAAAAATCAATTCATATTTTTCTTTGGATTTCAAAACTGTGTTAACAAAACACTAAGTGACCCACGTTTTAAGCCTTGATTTCAAAAACACACCTCTTTATTTTAACTGTAATTTTCCTATTTAATGGTCCGCCATTACGAACATTATGTTCTTGAGAGAGCTGGATCAAGGAGAAAATGACGTCAAAGGCTCACTAGTTTAAGAATGCAATACGTGTGTACGCCGCAGAATTAATATGCAGCACGGGGGTTTTGGGCTTTCAGACTTTTAAACTCACGCTTTGCATATATATATAATAAGCTGCGTTCACACGCTAAAATTTTAAGCTAGTGAGCCTCTGACGTCACTTTCCCTGGATCCAACCGTATACAGGTGTTAAGCAAACACACTTTCAAAATCTGAAGGAAAAAAGGAAGTGGTTTTTTTTTTATCACAGTGGCACTTTAACAAATTCCCTTTCTTCTCGAAGGCAACTACCCATAGATATCTGGTCTTCGGTGATGCTGCAACAAGGAACAATTACCACGATCGGATGGCGTTTGATTTAGGTTACCAGTAGACAAAACTCTCACAAATAATGGTCTTGCTGAAACCAGTTGGTAGCACAGCCATAACATACTTGCCCGATAGGAGAGCTTTGACTGCAAGTTTCTGCTCTTGTTTGTGTCCAATGTTTCCCATTTGAAGGGATAAAATTAATGATCGAAATCTTCCGCAAAAGCCATAGCGTGCTTATAATCAAAGCACAATCTGACAAGAAGTAATTAATCCGTCAAAAAATCTGACAGTGGGGCATTGTCAACAGACCAATCCAAATTTACCGTAGCTGGTGCAACGGGAAATTCTGAATGCAGTCCCTTCTTACACTTCTCTTCCCAAGCCTTCCTCGGTCATTTTATTTGTTTGCATGACAAAACACGACTGCCTCATAAAAGCGGGCCGCTCGGCTGATTTATGAAGGGATTGCTCGCAGTGATTTGCTGATGCAGAAGTATTTGATGGAGAAAACAAAGCAATAAAGGAACAAGAACTTTGAAATTCAAACACCAGTCAGCTGCCATACATGTATTTACAAATTTTGCTCCCTTTTTTTTTCTTTTTTTTTAAATTTTACTCCCACCGTCGGTACACAGGCCATCCGCACCAAAGTTCAACATACATGTAATACTAGCCAATCAAAAGGCTGAAACGACAAGTTTGCACTTGTGATAAAAATTGTATGTCCAATGAAAAGGACAATATGACATTTTTTCACTAGTGAAAACATCGTATGTCATTTTTATTTTATCACGGTTCCAAATGTACATAAATCTCCATACTTACACAATAAACAATCATACTTGATGGTTGTTTACTTTGCATAACAATGGCATTTTACAGAGCAAACAGAATTTGTGTAAAATTCACTAAGTAAAGTTGTACGGGATCATCTTAGTGCAGTCACATCCCCAAGGCGCTAGAACACCCGAATGGCCTGCTCAACCCGCAACCGAGCCACGAGCCCCCCGCGCCAGGCCCCCCTCAGGCACCTGTCACACTTGAGCCAGATAGCTCAGTGGAAACAAAAATAAATAAAGAAAGAAAATACAAAAAAAGAAAAATACAAAAAAAAAGAAGAACACAAAAAAAAAAAGAATACAAAAAAAAAAAAAGGAGGGATAGGGAGGGAACGCCGAGAACCACTAAACTCCTAATTCGACTCACAACACCATGCCAACAGAGCAACAAACACGCTGCAAACACATGGGACAACAACGCATGCACTAAGCAGGAATATCGCTGAACAATGTCAGTCCCAGGGCTCCCACAACCTTAAGAGTGCTGCAAATGCTACAAAAACGCATCAAACGCTAACAAACGCCTGCAAATGCCTGCCAAAGGCTACTGACTGGACTAGCTCCCGGTCGTGAACCATGTAACTATAACAAACGCTACAGAACGCACCAAAAACGCTAAACAACGCTACCAGACGGCCAAGACACTAACAACCGCCTGCAAAACACTACTGACCAGACTAGCTCCTAGTCGTTAACTATGTTAAATTTCATTTAACTATCTGAAATTTGGGTGGACGTCAATTAATCAATCAATTTAGTTTCGACAATGAAAACAAAGTCGTTGAGGGGCGCGTGTGACTGATAACCACTCTAAACTAAGATACCGTTTTCGCCTTCACAAATTATCTGGCATATCAAATTATTTCATTAAAGAAACCGTCTCTAAGAAGAAGATTATTGGGCTTAAAAGTAATTCTTATAAAACAATAATGTTCAATGACATCCAAGCTGTGCTTGCAATTGACTTCATTATGGTAATTTGACCAAGGTCAAAACTGAGCAATCTAAACAAGATGTACATCCTAAAACATGGACTAAATTTTGACTTTTTTATGCATACATGCTAGCTCTTCCGGAACTGCTACGGTGTTTGTCCTAACTAAAAGCCACTACAAGGCTTTTGAATTGTTTTTTTCCTTTTCCCTTTTGAGAAAACAATTAAATTGACCTATGCCCGTAGAAAAACCAGTGAAACTTAATTTTATCTGCTGACTCAGAGCGAAACAGACTGAAGAAACGCCACCTAGAAAA
Organism: Montipora sp. Colony 1 RG-2022; assembly: GCA_023091755.1. NCBI lineage: Eukaryota > Metazoa > Cnidaria > Anthozoa > Scleractinia > Acroporidae > Montipora > Montipora sp. Colony 1 RG-2022. The sequence continues at coordinate 16,316 of JALIRR010008682.1, forward strand.
GAGATGAATCATACACATATTCGAGTGCAGCCAGAGAGAGTCTAGTGAGACTCACAGTCAACACATCAGAATGGGAAATGATCTTGCTTGACACACTTACACTGGGTCTGTTCTCGATCATCCGGGCTCTTCACTGTATACTGGGCTCAGTAAGTGTCACAACTTTCTTGATAAAAAATATTGGAATGCATTCAATCAGTTTCTAAAGAGAAAATGTTCAGTGTAAAAAGTGCTGTTAAATTATGACTTCATTCACCTTGCATATAATTATGGCCTCAGTCTGCCTTGCAGGCAATGGATCATTGGCGTAGGCACTTTTTGCTCTTCACTTCAAAGACTGATTGTGGAGCTGCAAGGCTTGTGGCAGTGTGAACAGGTTGTTAATGGAAGGCTTCTTCCTCTGTCTCTTCTCCACCCAGGTTCTCATCCTCTCTACCTCTGCCCGTTTGCAGCCTGTCTTGTCAATGACCCTGCCGTTAATACAGTCTTCAGCCAGCAATTCCCAGTTGTTAACACTGATTCTGGCTGCCTGAGTTCATGTCTCATCTTTGTAGCGAAGAAGTGGCTGCCCTGTCAATTGTTTGCCTTGAGCCAGCTGTCTATAGAGTAGGTCTTTTGGAAGGTTCTTGGGGATAATGCGGTGGACATGGTCTAGCCAACTTAGTCTACACTCTGAGGGGAGGTACTCGATAGTTGGCAGTTCTGCAGTTGTCAAGTACTTTCTGGTTGGTGATCTTATCCTTCCGGGTGATCCCAAGAATTTTGCGGAGAAATCTGAAGTGGAGTGTGTTCAGTCTAGCTCGTTGTCTGGTATATGCAAGCCATGTCTCACTCCCATACAACAGGGTGCTGAGGACGCATACAGAGTAAACTCTGATTTTGCTCTTTAAGCGCAGTTTTGGGCTTAGCCAGACACACTTCCACACTTCTGCAGTTTTCTGAAAACTGAAGCTGCCTTGCTTATGTGGGCATTCAAGTCACTCCATGCAGGGAGAAGTTAGAGGTGATTGTTGAGCCAAGGTACTTGAAGGCGTCCACAGAGTTGAGTGCTTTCTCAGTCTTCTTTATGAAGATGGTAAGGCCAAAGTCCTGGCAGGCAGTCGTGGAGCAGTCTATGATGGCTTGTAGTCCGCTCTCCGTGTGACTGACAAAGGCAGCGTCATCGGCAAAGAGCAACCCTCATAACAGTACTGTCTTCACTTCAGTCTTAATGCTCAGACAAGTCAAGTTCAGTATCTTTCCGCCGTGGTGTGTGTGGAGGAGCTAGGACACCCTCACTGCACAACTAAAGGGCATGTTGGATGAGGAGAGAAAAGAAAATACCAAACAGGGTGGGTGCCCATACGCAGCCTTGCTTCTCTCCACTCTGAATTTCAATTGGGCGAAGTTGTTATAAGAAAAACACAAACAAGATTCTTTATCAATTTTATTTATCTTCGAATTTAAGAGTACCTTACTAAGCAAATGTTTTCATCGAACAGTGAGTTTGCTGCTTACCGTAGTAAATT
>JALIRR010008683.1:0-2500 GCA_023091755.1 Montipora sp. Colony 1 RG-2022
AAACGTGTTATTTAGAGGCTAAAACGAACGTTTTGCACAATTTTGCACTGGCACTGTAATTTTAACTTTTTTAAAAATTGGTCATGATAAACGTTTTTGCTGTTTTTACTAGAAAACTGCTGCAAACACTGCAAAATAGCAGTTTTCATAAAACGTGTTATTTAGAGGCTAAAACGAACGTTTTGCACAATTTTGCACTGGCACTGTAATTTTAACTTTTTTAAAAATTGGTCATGATAAACGTTTTTGCTGTTTTTACTAGAAAACTGCTGCAAACACTGCAAAATAGCAGTTTTCATAAAACGTGCTATTTAGAGGCTAAAACGAACGTTTTGCACAATTTTGGAAACACTGCAAAGTAGCAGTTTTCATAAAACGTGTTATTTAGAGGCTAAAACGAACGTTTTGCACAATTTTGCACTGGCACTGTAATTTTAACTTTTTTAAAAATTGGTCATGATAAAGGTTTTTGCTGTTTTTACTAGAAAACTGCTGCAAACACTGCAAAATAGCAGTTTTCATAAAACGTGTTATTTAGAGGCTGAAACGAACGTTTTGCACAATTTTGCACTGGCACTGTAATTTTAACTTTTTTAAAAATTGGTCATGATAAACGTTTTTGCTGTTTTTACTAGAAAACTGCTGCAAACACTGCAAAATAGCAGTTTTCATAAAACGTGTTATTTAGAGGCTAAAACGAACGTTTTGCACAATTTTGCACTGGCACTGTAATTTTAACTTTTTTAAAAATTGGTCATGATAAACGTTTTTGCTGTTTTTACTAGAAAACTGCTGCAAACACTGCAAAATAGCAGTTTTCATAAAACGTGTTATTTAGAGGCTAAAACGAACGTTTTGCACAATTTTGCACTGGCACTGTAATTTTAACTTTTTTAAAAATTGGTCATGATAAACGTTTTTTTTGTTTTTACTTGAAAACTGCTGCAAACACTGCAAAATAGCAGTTTTCATAAAACGTGTTATTTAGAGGCTAAAACGAACGTTTTGCACAATTTTGCACTGGCACTGTAATTTTAATTTTTTTAAAAATTGGTCATGATAAACGTTTTTGCTGTTTTTACTAGAAAACTGCTGCAAACACTGCAAAATAGCAGTTTTCATAAAACGTGTTATTTAGAGGCTGAAACGAACGTTTTGCACAATTTTGCACTGGCACTGTAATTTTAACTTTTTTAAAAATTGGTCATGATAAACGTTTTTGCTGTTTTTACTAGAAAACTGCTGCAAACACTGCAAAATAGCAGTTTTCATAAAACGTGTTATTTAGAGGCTAAAACGAACGTTTTGCACAATTTTGCACTGGCACTGTAATTTTAACTTTTTTAAAAATTGGTCATGATAAACGTTTTTGCTGTTTTTACTGGAAAACTGCTGCAAACACTGCAAAATAGCAGTTTTCATAAAACGTGTTATTTAGAGGCTAAAACGAACGTTTTGCACAATTTTTCACTGGCACTGTAATTTTAACTTTTTTAAAAATTGGTCATGATAAACGTTTTTGCTGTTTTTACTAGAAAACTGCTGCAAACACTGCAAAATAGCAGTTTTCATAAAACGTGTTATTTAGAGGCTAAAACGAACGTTTTGCACAATTTTGCACTGGCACTGTAATTTTAACTTTTTTAAAAATTGGTCATGATAAACGTTTTTGCTGTTTTTACTAGAAAACTGCTGCAAACACTGCAAAATAGCAGTTTTCATAAAACGTGTTATTTAGAGGCTAAAACGAACGTTTTGCACAATTTTGCACTGGCACTGTAATTTTAACTTTTTTAAAAATTGGTCATGATAAACGTTTTTGCTGTTTTTACTAGAAAACTGCTGCAAACACTGCAAAATAGCAGTTTTCATAAAACGTGTTATTTAGAGGCTAAAACGAACGTTTTGCACAATTTTGCACTGGCACTGTAATTTTAACTTTTTTAAAAATTGGTCATGATAAACGTTTTTGCTGTTTTTACTAGAAAACTGCTGCAAACACTGCAAAATAGCAGTTTTCATAAAACGTGTTATTTAGAGGCTAAAACGAACGTTTTGCACAATTTTGCACTGGCACTGTAATTTTAACTTTTTTAAAAATTGGTCATGATAAACGTTTTTGCTGTTTTTACTAGAAAACTGCTGCAAACACTGCAAAATAGCAGTTTTCATAAAACGTGTTATTTAGAGGCTAAAACGAACGTTTTGCACAATTTTGCACTGGCACTGTAATTTTAACTTTTTTAAAAATTGGTCATGATAAACGTTTTTGCTGTTTTTACTAGAAAACTGCTGCAAACACTGCAAAATAGCAGTTTTCATAAAACGTGTTATTTAGAGGCTAAAACGAACGTTTTGCACAATTTTGCACTGGCACTGTAATTTTAACTTTTTTAAAAATTGGTCATGATAAACGTTTTTGCTGTTTTTACTAGAAAACTGCTGCAAACACTGCAAAATAGCAGTTTTCATAAAACGTGTTATTTAGAGGCTAAAACGA
>JALIRR010008684.1:0-17823 GCA_023091755.1 Montipora sp. Colony 1 RG-2022
AAGAGAAACATACGCAGGCGCAATGACTTGTTGTCAATTGTGTCTTTTGTCCTAAGGAAAGGTTCTATTGATCAAGACTCTACTGAGTCTGTGCTTATGTTGCTTGAGCTTGTGGTTGAGTCGTTAGTGAGGACATGACTTTTGTGTTAAAGTTAGTCGTGAAAGGATCTTGTCATTCAAGTATTTGAGGCGAAAACATTTCAACGAGAAAACTTATTTCATGTGAAGTGGGATAGTAAAACGTGATGCCAGAAGTGAATCCGAAATTCCCCAGTTGACTGCTGCTTCTTTTTTTAAAACCTTTTCAGACATAGACGAATGTGACGACAATAATGGCGGCTGTGACCACAACTGCGTGAACACCCCTGGATCATCTGTTTGCACTTGTAATTCTGGATACTTCCTTAACTTTGACGAAAAGTCCTGTGAAGGTAGTAACTGACGCATGGCCAAGTGGAACCTCTGAACGTTCTTATCCACAAATTTTGTCACATTTGTTGAATCACCAATCCACTGTTTTGACCCTCTCCATCATGGTTATTTTTTTAAACTTACACCCCCCTCCCCCTAGAACGGGGGATCCCTGATCTAACTTTCGTTAACCAAGCATTCCACCTAAATGCATTGTGCCGTACTTCCTTAATGCTTGGAAAAAGAAAAGATCCGGCCGGGAAATGGACTTCACCCCGTCAAAAAGGTTAAACTCTACCTTCAAATTCTGTGAACTTTTAATTCTTTTATGACAAGATAATCTTAAATCAGAAACTCGTGATGTGTCAATTTTGTGTTGCTCAACTGATTATTACCCATGGAAAACCGATCATCACCACGTTATATATCTTTCAGCATATTTTACAGCAAACCTTCCTTTGATATTTAGATGTGGACGAATGCCAGTCTATCAGTGATTGTATGCAAATTTGCGAGAACACAAACGGCAGTTACAACTGCAAATGCCATGCAGACTTCGAGGTGGATCCCGAAGACCCAAAGAATTGCATACGTGAGTTGTAATTCGCGGTGGTTTTTACCCTCCTTAGCTATCAGTTATATGAAAAATCTTACCTTTTAGCAATTTTTTTTTCAAAACGCCCTTTGCAGGATTCATTTCCAACCTCGGGCTAGGTTCTTAGCTTTAGAAAGAGACAAAAAAACACATGGTTCTTGATAGTAAAATACTGCCTTATGTTCTGTTCACCATTAATACGAGGACGTTTCTTAGTCTTTACCAGATATGTTTTCCAGGATCGCACGATAAAGTGATGCAAACTATTTGTACAATAGTTTGAGCATGTCATTATTCAGTTGTGCCATCGAAGCATGGGGGGGGAGGTGGGGGGGTCATCTTTTGACACCAAACATCTTAGCAGGATTGATAAATTTAACAAAAGATTTTTTATGGATGGAAGAACCTTTTTAACTGTGAGTGATCATACACATTCTAGTGATAGACCACTTTGTGACCCTATCGTGTCCGTAGATCCCGGGCACGTTCGATGTGACCTTCTTCCACAGCAGAGCCGGTGAAGAGACTTGCGGGATCGTGGCCATCATTTTATACTTCCAAATATATGTACCGAGCGTTTGCTGTTCATATTTGTTTAATTCGTAGATAGTTAAAAGTGAGCTCGTTGTTATTTTTATGCATCTATACAGTTTCCTTTCTTATTAGTTTAAAAACTGCTGTAATACCCGCACGTTTTGCTGCTTGTAGAAATTGTAATAAAAACCTTATTATTATTATTATTATTATTATTATTATTATTCTTAGTTTTAAACGTCACGAAATGTCCCCTAACCTTTCTCTTAACTTAATATGTAACGTGTCCAGAAAAGGTGGCACAAACAGTTACGTTACAAAGTGTCCCTTTACCCTACCTTAGCCTGGCTTGCTCATAAATACGATACTCGCCCTGTCCCAACAGTAGGCCCAGGTCTAAGCTTAATTGTTCGAAATAGCTAATTCGTGTTTAAAATGAAAAGGTAATTTTGTTTTGTCTTCTATAAAGCGCGTGCATCACTTTGTTCTGTAATCCTAGGCATAAGATGACCCTTTATATATATATATAAGAAACTGTGACAATTGTATACTCTTCCTGCAGCCTCGAATCCTTGTCAAGATAATCAACCTGGCTGCCAACATGTCTGCTACCAATCTGACGGACAAGAGAAATGCTCTTGCTATGCTGGTTTTTCATTAAATCAAGATGAGAAAACATGCTCAGGTATTCCAACCAAATTGATTTTACGAATTGCAACAAAAACAAATATGGAATGAGTCTCCTTTCATTGATTCCATCTATGTTGATTCTAACTGGAAGGTTCTTTTTTTCCATTTTACAAGACATTGACGAATGTGCATCTAGCCAGCCTCCATGCGGTCAAAACTGTTCAAACACGAATGGAAGTTACACCTGCTCTTGTGTGACAGGATTTAGACTCGACAGCAATGGACAGACTTGCAATGGTAAGTTTTCGAGGTCACACAATAGAGCAGCTTTCAAATGACTGTCGAAAGTAATTTCGCGATTGCAATTGTTATGCTTATCGATTGGTTTAAAAATCTCGCGCTCGTTTATCAACCTAAGAGAAGGAAAACCAAAACTAATCGCGACTTGCACCTGCGATTTTTCTCGCGCTTTGAGCAAGTTACATGGAATTGCTACGAATTCTCGGATTCGTTCAGTGCGCTGTTTGAATCTGCTGTGCTGGGTCGAAGCAATTACTTTGGGATTTTTTTTACGACACTCAATTGAAAACTGCACTATTCCTTTCAGGATTATATATTTGAAACTCACAATTGAATCCCAGATGGCCTCATAGCTCAGACATTTGAGCAGTGCATTCCAATTGCGCGATCAGGGGTTTGAGTACTGTTCAAGCCCGGGTGTTTCTACATTTCTTTACGATGAACTTCACTTAGAAAATCGCGTGCTATACGAAGGCCTGCGAATCTTATTGATTAATGGTGTGTGACGCACCTTTTATCACGCATAAGTGGAGCTGCACAGACAAAAATGGAACTTGTTTTCTTGAAATGGGTACCGAGATCAATTCGCACCGTTTTAACATTCTCAATGACGGATAATTTGCATGTTCTGTCAAAATGTTCACGGTGTTATTCTTGTTGTTTCAAAGCATTTTCTCCAATTCCAATCTTTCTTTGTATGTTTCTTATTTTCAAGATATTGATGAGTGCTTGGATTTCACTTTCCAATGTCAAGATGAATCACAGAAGTGCGAGAACACCTATGGATCATATAAATGTATTTGCGAAGAAGGATTGTATTGGATAGACAACAAGTGTCAAGGTAAGAATAATTCAGCACCAACAACTTAAACCGTCTGTTCTTGTCTTTAAAAAAATGATACAACGTACTTTATTTCTGTCACTTGATTGAAGTCAGGTTCTTGTTGTTCCTGTTTGATATGCGAAGCATTTGGATAATCAACGTACTTCTCTGCACCACCCTTAAGTTTTTCTAAAAGGTGGACAATTTACTTCATAAATTTAATATTGCAAATATTGCCTCATGCAGATAATTTGAGTCATTTGGAATTGTAGCAAGCTCATTACTGGAACTTACAAATAGTATCATTTAGAAATAGTTTTTGCAGCGCTGATACAGTGAGTGTTCCTTTGTCTCTGAAGGACTCGATAAAGGCGAGGCACCACCTCCACCACCACCTGCTCCGGAGCCAAAGCAACCATCAGAAGAGGAAAGAATAGAGTCTGTAAACATTGAAATTCAGGGACTCAACACGTCTGAGGTAGGATCTACCATATCGACGTCGACTAAAAGCCACCTGAACATTGGCTGGACTCATACGTTTTTAACATTGGTGCATATCTCTCCTGTTCTCTGCGAATCTGCGACATGAGCACCGAAAGAGAAATTTTAATAATATTTGTTCAGTTTTAGCACCTCTCCTCCTAGTTTTTTGTTTTTCAAAATAGATTGGCTAGTTTTCAGAAGCTGAATTAAATAAGATGGAAAAGGTTTGAACAACGTTAATTCGCAATTTGAATGACGTCCCGCGACCGTCGCAGATCGTACGTTTGGCAATGGCGCTAACGTCAACTGCGAATTTTCCGTTATGTTTTTAATCTATAAGTAGCGTGAATAAGCGGATTAATGTGTTTTTTCGCTTGTTATAGTGGAACAAACCAAAGGAGGACGCATTCAAGCAATCGGTTGCACAGTCAGCCACCAGAGTCTGCGCCAACGATGGCAATTGCATATCAAGCAGGTAACGAAATTAAGTAAACAAAATTGCATTCACTGGGAAAATGAAACCGTACTTTAGCTCGTCTATTTTTGACAGGCCGTTTAGCTGGCTTGCTCTTGACTGACTGACTGACTGACTAACTGACTGATTGATGATTGATTGATTTGATTATTGATTGATTGATTGACTGACTGACAATGAGGTTGACTGACAGATTGCTCATAATAAACTGAATGAGTAACCTAGCAGACGGCCTTTCAATAACGGAGCACCAACTGGGCAAGAGCCCAATAATATACATGAAAAAAATCCTCAGATCTGATCGGCTAAAAAAAGAGTGCATTTCTCATGCAATACGGGTGCAAATTTGTAACAGCTAGGAATGCAAAATGACAAATGAACGCGTTTCCAAGGTTACAGTTTAATGAAAATTTTGAATTTGACAAACGTTGTAGTCTATTTCAACCTATCAGTTAAACGCAAATTAAAGTGCGCTGTCAAAATTTCGCTTGGTTTCTGTCTTCCTTTTTTTCATGATTGTTCTCTTGTAATTTGGCATAACTAAGCACTTGTCAATTGTTCAGACTACAATTTTGTTGCTTTGAAATATTTACCCGTTCTTATTGATACCACATTACACGAGAAAACACTTATATACCTTGGACGTATTCTGCAATAAGAGTAGTTCATTGATCAATTCATGCAGTTCTATTTGTTTATCTTTGTAAAGCTCTAAACGCAAGCGGCGATCATTAAACAACCTCATATTCACCGAGGATCAAGTACATCTCTTGCCTGGTTACCCAAAACAGGTTTCTCAAGTTCCTCTTTTGGCCGTCATAGCATTTTACTTACAGACTCCTCTCGGATCATCAAGCTCCGTGATAAACAAGAATGTTGTGGTGACAATTGTGAAGTCTTCTGTGGCGGAAATCTCCTCTGCTCTCAATGCAACCATCTCAAATGTGCAACAACTCATTGAAGACACAGCCACAACAGCATCAACATCAGAACCAACATCAGCGACAACAATATCACCAAGAACATCACCAACAACAAAGACCTCAACAGAAACACCAACTGTACCAGCAGAAGAGGAGGACCCCAATACCATGCTATATGCTATAATTGGTGGTGTTGTTGGTACTCTTGTGTTTGTCATTATCGTCAGCTTCATTGTTTGGTGCCTGTGCAGAGGGAAAAAACGGTAAGCGGTCTGACAAGCACTCTCACTCGTTATGTAAAACATTTTGATGTGTCTTTACTAGACGTTTTTGAGAACCTTTTAACTTCCTTAGAGTATTAAAATAAAACCATGTCGTAACTTCAGAAAGCAGCCGAAAGCACAGCGACAGCAGCAATCTCAAGGCCAAACAATGTGTACCATTTTTTTGGTTAATTCTTTTTTACATAAGGATAAATTTGAGGTTTTTTTTTTGTCATTCTCTCTATTAACGTTTAGCGCCATTTCTACAAATTTTATTCATGGTCAATCATTTTATCAGTGTTGTGATCTTTATCCTCCCCTAGTTGCTCGACGGGAACGAATTAACATGATGACTTTAAGGTATCATTTAAAAGCTACCTATTGGACCTTCTATAAAAATTAAAAAAAAAGAAGAGAATTTTGTTTTTGTTAGGTCTCAAAAGGTAAACAGTGAAAGGTCGGTTCGTGATGAGAAAAAGAACGATACATTGCGCTTGGAAATGGACCGTGTAAAGAGTGCTGACGATATTGGTTACCACAATGACGATTACACGTAAGTAATTAAAACTTAACCAATCAACGTTGTCTGTACTCTTATCGACAACGATATTCGTCATCACAATGTTGTGGACTCAGGAGGCGCCAAAGAAAGTGTCTATTTCAAAGCGTAACCAAAATCATGACAGAAAGAAAGAGCAAGCATTGTCTATAAGTTTCTGGCAATTTGATTGTATTTTCTTCTGTGTCTGCAGGTAGAGATGGGTTCGTGGCGCTTGTTCAAAGTCGTCATGTGCGGTTTAGATATTATTAAAAAAAAATTAATCTCTCGGTAGTCAATAGATATGTTTTGCACGCACTTGTTTTTGCTGCCAAGGATAACTGATTCCGTTATTTGATTCCATTCCAACCGATTCCATTATTTCACCTCGTTGCACGAAACACAAAAGTGAAATATCTACCCCTTCATTCCTTTGTAATGGTCAAATACTGTTGTAATATCATCAAATTGCACAGTTACCCACCCCTATCCCTCACGTCAAGTATATCTAGCGTATACTTGACGGGTTCATAAATGCCGAGTAATTAGATTACTAATTTACTGTTCTATTCCGCAGGATTTCACTCAAAGTACGTCTTGAACGCAAGAGACCAGGTTCCATCGTACCTGTGGACACCTAAACCAAGTTAGGAAAAGCAAGAGTTTTACAACACTTCACACAGGACTGGCCAACATATATTTTTCGACTGCTAAGGTTAAATTTACTTGCTTGAGAGACGGGCTTGTAATCGGAATTTTTCAAATCGTTGTGCGAGATCATTACACTTTCCATTTCCGATTATCCGATTTAATATACCTTACAATTGTTACAGAGCGAACAATAATTGTTGCGGTTACCCAACAACAATAATTGTTGCGAATACCTAAGCGAACAATAATTGTTGCGGTTGCGGTTTCTTCCCAGTGGGAAGAAAAGAGAGCATCTCAATATGAAGAGGTCGTTAGAGAGCTTAAACACGAAACGTTTTAAGCAACATAAGGCAACCGGAATTGAGCTGTTTTTGACTCCCACATTTGCCTTGCTAGGTATCTTTCTACCCTTATAAACGATTAGTTTAAAAATCTGGAAGAGACGACTGGCCATTCAAAATGTTTACTTACGGTTTAACGTCCGTCGCTCAGAAACGCCTCTTGCTTAACCTCGCTATTGTTGGATATAAGGACCTGTTTATGACAATGGTTCCCACAGGAAGTGATGTCAATGGAATTCGATAGAAGGGAATGGCATAGCGCGCATTAAAGTAGAATGGCACAGAATAGCACGTGTAGGCACTACAGTGTAACACAAATGTATCTTATTTACACTGATGAATATGAACGTAGTGGGCTACAAGTACAGCACGTAGTACAACGCATTAGGTCAACTTTCTCTTTCTTTATTGCACATTTTGCGATAAAAGTAACCGTCTGTACTTTGTTTTTACTTTTTAACGTTTATTCGTACTAGAAAGTAAGTTACAATCTTCGACAAAAACCTTGAAACACTTTGAACATTCTCACACCGTTTTCGCCCCCTCCCTTTTTCAATGTTGTTGTAGCCAGTCAAACAGTAAAATGTCATGTCAACACTGTCCAGTGGAAAGGGGTGTTTCAAGGATTTTTGGCGAAGATTGTAGTATATATTTAGTAAATAGATATATATCGTATGACTAAAAAGACACAATTAAAATGTGTGATCGTTTTTGATAGAGAATTGATTTCTAATAAAAATCTGCTATTATGGTTAACTAATCTAAAGAGACGGTTTCAACTATCTGAACAGCCAAGCATTTAACACTTTAAATTTATTCAAAAAAATATGGGGAGCATATCCAGACATCGTTCAACGTCATAGAAATTGTGAAGAATATGTTTAAAATGTTGGATTAAACGCAAGCTGAAGTCAAATTTATCAACATCGATTCAACATTTCCTTTGTTCTAGGAAACGGTGGAATTCCGAGAGGTCAATTGAATAATCCGGTCAACAATTGTAGAGAACACTCAGGCTAACATCAGGCCAACGTTCTGTCGGCACTCTACGATCGACAAAATGATATAACGATGTGTAACATATATTCTAAACGGGATTCTGGTGTCTTTTTTCTAGTTCCTTCCGATCGAAATGTTGACTTCATGGTTAACGCGATGTTGAAACCGTTTGAACGCCATCCGCAAACGTTTGTTTTTGCTTTTATCATTTCCCCAAATGTTAAAATAGTTTAAACGCGCTTCTAAGCGGAAACGCACAAACGACTAAAGAAACATGTTTTCGACAAAAAACTGGCCGTGCGTTGAGAAGAAGGTAGGCGCCATAAGTGTCGTAAAATTTGGGGATGGTAACTAAAGTTTCGTGGTACCTTTACTTTAAATGAAAAGCTCTTGTTGGGCTAAATTGCAACTAAAAACAAGCTTAATTCAATACAACTTAAGTTTAAAGTTGTGTGCAAGGTATAAAAGTCTTTATTAAATTTTCGACCTCGGATATGAAGTTTCTACTGCATGTAGCTTTATGATTGGTCCACTCAATCTCGGTTATCAGCTCATATACCGTATGACCTAATATGGAAACTGATGAGTCAAGTTTTGCCAGGACAAAGCATCTGACACTTTCAGAATTTGATGAAATTTAATAAAACATTATTCCATTCGCACTTGTTGGATATGAGACTCGCGCTTATAACCAACGAGGCGCGGAGCCGCTGCCGGCGTCGAGTTGGCTATTTATCATCTCATATCCAACAAGCACGAATGGAATAATTGTTAAATGTAGCAAAAATATAAATACTCCTGCTTACAAGCTTTATTGACCCTTTCTAAGATAAAAAGTACTAATGAGGTTGTGCTGCAGGTTCAATTCCACTGGTCAATGCACAATGAGAAAACGAGAGAATGGCGAATGTGCTGAATTGCTTTGCTTGAACGGGAAAAAAATACACAACTAACAAACTGAAAAAGTGAATTTCAGTTATGTAAAAGCCGTTAAATTGAACATTAAATAAGATGCGAAGCTAGTTTTTCAACATCTTCCAAAATGCTCAATCTTGGACCCACTGGAATTCCTAAACGTAACTCTGTAGTCTTTCCTCCATCGTGTATGGAAATTCCAATATTCTCACTTGTTCTGCCTCAAAGTTATCGCAAATCTCTGTTGAATGTTAAAGAATAATATCAAAACATGTAGTGTTGCAATCACAACAAACGAAACAACACATAAATTAGACTGTCTAGGCTTCCGTTGCATTTAGTTCTTTATGACAGAAAAGTTACTTGTAAGGTCGCCGACAATTTTAATTCCATGGTCCTTCTTTAGTGCTTGCCGATTGCTGAAAAAAAGTTTTCATCAATACGTTATTGCAAATGCCGGCTAGTGTAATCGACATAATCTGCATCGCTCAGATCACGTTGATGATCATACACCACGCATTGTTGGTTAATTAGAGGTTGTTTCGGTTCGCGCAGTTTAAGGTCTTGCTCGAATACCACTTGGTAAATGGTATTTTCATTGGCGGGAAACTGGGCTAGACAAAGTGAGGGATGGTAGAACTGATGAGGCTGTCAAAGTACATGAGGTTTAATTCAGTGGAGGAAGTGCAAGACACAGGTCAAAAGGAACTCGAGGTCCTGGCACGCATCGTTGTAACAATAGCTGATTCAGTACCTTTGTACAGACTCAAAATGGAAGGCATGATCCTACTTTCGTACAGGTATTCAATATCATCTGCGACACCATCTCCCAACAATTTTGGGATCAGAGTTGGCGACCCACATTCTTAACCAGAGAAATTTACGACTAGCAGTTTACTAAAAACGGAAGTGTGCAATTCTGGTAGCCCATAAGTTTTTTGTGTCCGTCAAGTGAGTACACCCAGTTTTCCCACTTTGTTGTAAAGTGCCCTTTTGCCTTTCCGTTCTTTCTGATTGCATGGGCATCTAGCTGCTAGCCCCGCAGTATCCAGATAAAACATGACAGAGTGTACCAAATCACACGGGACAAGAAGACCGTGTTCTTGCCGTGATTTGTTTTGCCATAGCTCAATATCCGAGTAAACTGCCAGGCCCCTCGAGTGCCTTTTGCACTTGCTTCACTGAAACCTTGCTGTCTGTAAAATAGAGTGCAAAGGAGGCGAATTACTTTGTATCGTTCCCTCATTTCCTCAGAAACGCCGCGTAGTTACTTTGACCACAACTTACCTTCTTTATGGAGACAAGCGTAGCTCAGTGGGTTCTAGTGCGAGCCCTTCTGAGCTATAGCTAGTGGTCGCTAGTTGGATCGACGTCTACGTCTGATCCTTGTAGGTGTTGCTTTGAATACCCGTAAATTTAAAACGGAGCATTGACGAAGGAAGGGTGTAAAAAGTGTGCGCTGAAGGCCACAAGTTCACTCAGTGTCAAGTTTGCTGTCACTGTTACGTGTTACCCTCGAAAAATTGGGAAAAGGAAAACAAAATATCAAACAGAGCGCACTTATTTATGATTGGGCAAAGTATTTCATTTCTGTCACGAGTCACAATACTCGCGGCGCTTATTAAAACCATCTCATCGTACCTCAAGAAGGACATGCTCGTACCCTCCTTTTATTCCAAAAGCGACTGTCAAACGCACTTTTAATATTCCGAGATTACTACAAACACACCTTTTAATTTACACTGTTTTCGGTTGTATTGTGTACCAGCGGTTCACCCATTGTTGGAGACTTGAATGACTAGTGGTTTGTTCTTGCATTACTCGCAAAATGAATGCCGACCTTTGAAAGAAATGCATATTAACTGAGACTAGAGGCAACCGTACGACGCGTTCCGAAGTAGGGTCAATGTTTTGCTTTTAGGTACTGTGCTTCTTTATACCGATATGGCTTGATGTGGAAGTTTTGAATAATGTTTCAGCAATAACTGAGCCTTACCCCTTGACGGCAGCACCCACGCGAACGAGGTTTACACACAAAAATCATGATTTATTTAGGCTCAGAGGATTTTAACACTTTGAGTCCCAACTGCCTGCTATTTTTTGGCACTTTTTTGGCGATGATTTTCTGCTGCGCCTGGCTCCGCTGTAGAAGAAGTTCTCATTGAAACATCTGCGGTTTTGGGGCAATGTGGGCTCAGGTTTGGGCATCTCGTGAGAGCAAGTAAAGCTGCGAGTTCTAATCTGGTGGGTTTATCATTTTGTTATTTTTCTGGCCATAAGCTTCCAGGCTGGCATCATTAAGCTCGAATGTGGGTAAAGGAAAGCCTTTGAAAGAAAACAGAGTGAGAGATGGTTTCATGCAGACTGTGACACCTAAAATGCTTTGTTGTAAACATGGCGGTTCACGAGTAAAGTTGTCTCTTTCAGTTTGGGCTTTCTGTGGTTGAATTTCAAGACCTACCGATACAATTTGGGCAAGTTTTGAAAGCTAGAACTGATTTAAATGGATGCTGTACTTTGCTGGCCGGACTGGATGCCCCGATACTTCTACGAAATATATGAAATGAGAATCGGATAAATTTCCGGTCCGTGGAATGACACAATTACCCATAATTCTTTTTGGGCATGAACGAGCCTGCAACTTGAGAAGCACTAGACTGGCCCTCATCAAATGGCTGAAGTGTCGTCGGAGGAAAAAGTGAGAAGAAAATTTCTTGCCAGATACTTACTAAGGAGTAGCCCTGGTGAGTGCTGTCCAAGTAAACGTTTGATTTCTGAAAAAAAAAATCATAAAAAATTCGCAACAAAGTAGTGTTTCTTCGCTGTTATCCTCGTACCAAAAACTGCCTTTCGGGATTTCATGTCAAAGGAACGGTATAGCGTGGTAGAAATCGGGACTCATCGTCGATTTCAGACTGTGATAGCTGGCATGCCAGTCAATCGGTACTATGAACACGTTGTCGTAACGTTTTGTATGAAGTTTAAGTGGAAGCAAATATTGAAAGTAGTCTCGGCATTTTTTCCATGCACGTATGCGTTATAATACGGTCGGTAGATGCGTTGTATCCGGCTGCAACAATACGAAAGACGAAGGAAATGATTTTCCTACCCATGAAATACCGTTTTACGGTGATTCCAGGCCAAAAGCTTCAAAAGAAGACGAAAGTGGATCTCTTTCGTAAACTTGACGAGGACGAATCTGAGTGCCAGTACAACTGAAAAAAAAATAAAATAAAATAAACACTCGGTGATTTGCTCGGTGCATTTTGCGCCAGACGATTTCACACGCAAGTTTTCTTTCAAGGATCAAAGTTTACCAAAAACGGTTAAAACATTATGACATTGAAGTTGTTCCAGTGCCGAAATTTCACAGTGTAAGATCACCAAAGAAAGATACGAGCAGAGGGCTACGTACATGAAGCAACGTTTGGTAAGTTGCAACTTGCCTTTGTGTAATGTGTTACATGTAGCTTAAGTTTTTGTCTTTCGTATTATCGTCTACCTCTTGATACTGCTGTGGCTCACTTTCAGGACTACTTGTAGCACTTGAAGAAATATCTTTCAAAAAAGGCCAAAGGTGAAATATTAACAATTGAAATCACAAAATTTGATCGGAGTTTTTTATGGTTCAACAAGTATGTACGTATAATGGATAAGGTATTGCAAATTATGAGAAGACTTGAAAATTTTCAGGCCATTGGCATGATCAAGTCCGGCACGACAGTTTTCTATTTTTTTAATGGAAAATTCCGCAGAGTCTTCTTTTCTCTTCCCGACTTATCTAGGAAGATCGAAAGAGACTCTTCTCGCAAGGTAAAATATGGTGTCACCAGAACAATAATTTATAAAAAGCTAACCATTTCGAGTCAGCGCTTAACCTTAATCACTTGACATCAGTGCCTAACCCAGCAGTTATTCTCCGCCTAAACAGAGTGTTGTTTATCTACCAAAGAGGGGTGGACACTGAAGTTGTCAGCTATTGCCACGTAACCGTCACCAAATGGTACATCTGTATACGTATCACGAAGTGTCTCACCTTATTTTGGAGTTTTTGTTTTCGTCCACTAACATGGCAGTGATGAAGTCACGTGAAAACCACCTATTGGTGTTATGTATTAGGCCAGCGACTACCTTTTGTTTAGCCATGCGTATTGAGATATAAAAGAAGTTGCTTTTAGTTGCCATTTCGTACTACCAGTTTCTATCCTTGCCGCGTTTAAATCGATATTTTACAATTAGAATGAAAAACATGGTGCAAATCGTTCAGTAGTAAATTGCCATATTTTCGCCCTGTAAACCGGCGTTATGTTTCTGTCGGAGTTTTGCAAGGTTGGCTTTCAGCTTTTCTGGATCAGTTTATTTGGTAAGAAAAGCGATAAACAAGTCCTAACCTCATTTTTAAGTATCCCAACTGGCCGGAGGCAAACCAGGTGCTATTTACAAGTGCAGCTGAGAAGTTGAACGAGGGACTTCTGGGCTACACTGCCTCTTAAGGCGGCGAAATACGAGATACAAAAAACCCTAAACTTGGCGCGCAACATTTTTTTGTTGCAAGTTTGAGTCGATGTCTCCAGTTTTTCACCTTGCATGATCAACTTGTCGCGTAACAAAAACATTTGTTGCGGGTTGAAGAAAGTTGTTGCGAAAAGTAGAGCGCGAGTCTACCCTGAGCAACAAATTTTGGCTTTGTTTCTCGTTTTTCATCAAGCTCACAACTTGTTGCGCAACAGATGTGCTCGTGTACTAGCAAATCAACCAATCAGTGCCCTGCATTTCTTCAACCCGCAACAAATGTTTTTGTTGCGGGTCAAGTTGATCACGCAGGGTGAAAAACGCGAAACATCGATCAAAACTTGAAACGAAACAATGTTGCGCGACAAGTTGAGGGTTTTTGTATCTCGTCTTTCGCCGCCTTTAGTTTCGTGTGAGACTTGTATGGCGCGCCATCTGTAGCAAAATTACGTTTCGATAAATGCATGAGAAAGGAAACAAATTAGTTTCGAAAAGGTAATGTAATACGTTTCGAAATGTAATGTAATATGTCGAATAGGGTTTCGAAAGGTAATGAGATACTTTCGAAACGAAATGTGATTCTTTCGAAAGCCGGTTGCCATGGCTATAGCATGTAACATGATAGTCGCCATGTACATTCCGGACAGATAAAAGAATGCTTCATCTCATTTAAAATAAGCAATGAGCTGACTAGTTGACAAACTATGGTGCCATATGCATGCTTGTCACGCGAACAAATATGGCGTCACATGCGTGGCCAGTCTTCGTTTTAGAAATTATGCAAACCCGAGCAAACAAATGTCAAATTAAAGAAGTGAAAAACATCAAAATAGAGCGACAACACTTACCTGCAAACTACGAATAAAAAAGACGCGAAGAAAACAATCTTTCTTTCCTCGATCGAATTGAGCCTTCTCTGATTGGTAAATAATCAAATACATCTCTTCTTTATTTTCCTCTGTAGAAAAGTATTCGTCTTTTCTTTGCCAAATGATTTATGTAACCCGTAAGCTTGCGTCGTCTAAATTTACATTAAACTGATGTTTCTCGCCTCAAGGGAAATTAATAATGGTTCGGGTAATTGAAGTCTTGTGTAAAACTTCAAGGACTGCCGGGTACTCTTACCCCAAATTCTCTCGTTGTTTGCGTTAGTTGGCAATTTTTTTGTTTTTGAAAAACAATTTGAATATATCCAAGGTATCTTTTTGAAAACCAAGGACTTTTAGTTTTTGGTTTTCCAAATTACGAAAGTTCACCGTAGTTTACCATCTTTGTTTCAAAATGACTTTCGAAACGGGTTTGGTAAAACTAAACAGACGTAAACATGATTTACGAGTGGACAGTTTGCAACGAAATTGATAATAGGACTTTAACTTCCGTCAGACAATGCGGAATTTTTGAGTGCGCATGCTTTGTCATGACTGTCGAGAAATCGATTTTGGATATCGTCTGGATTCGAGTGTCTTCAGAGTGTGTAATGAACATTTTTGTCTGTCTGGATTAATGTTTGCAATCTTTTTGTGGGTAATTTTTTGTTCTAAAAAGCAGTGATGCCGTATGTCGAAGGCGGGATTTACCCTCGAAGTTGTTTTACGGCTGAGTAGTGTTTTCATTGTCTTTTGCAGTAAACAGTTAGGATAATGATCCTAAAAAACGAATTCGAGATCGGACAGCAGACCCCGTCGTATCTAAAAGACATATAGATCGCTTGAAATTGAAAAGGATGGCGAACACTGGTTTTAGTGAACAGGAAAAACGCTAATTTAAAAATGAGCGTTTTAAGTTCAACCAGAAGCACGTGGCCTTGAACTCTGTAACTTGCAACTCTTTTCCTTGGAACAAAGCTGGGGATTTTAGGACACCAATTTTATGCCCAAATATGGACAAAAATAAGATCGATGCTGCACGCGCGGGAAAATGCACGGGCTATATTACATCCAAATAAGGAAATTTTTAAACTAAAAAGAAAAAAATCAGCCCTGAACCAGCGTTTAACCCTTCAAGGTGACGTCATAAGTTTCTAGTTCAATTGAGTTTGATATCCTGATCTAAAGTGGCAGGCCATTCCACGGTGAGAGGGTAGCGACAGTAAAAGAAGATAACATCTTCCCACAAGGACTAGATTACATTACCCTAACACTAATATACGGAGGTGACTGACAAAGCAAAGTCTTAAAAACGATTAAAAGTATTTTAAAAGAAATACGGAACCGCACTGACAAGGTCTAGTCCCATTATTAGTATGTCCGAGTGCTGCACTTCATGTGTAAGGATTCCACGAAATGCAAAACTATTCCAATAGGACTGTTTAATGTAATTAGTGGGATTTCTGACACTTGAAGGTTTTCAGAGAGATCATTACCAACGTTTATGAAATAAGTATTTAAATGATCGGCGATGTTTTTCCTGTCTGTATGCCATTATACAGCAATTTTGTGATGGCTGGTGATATACTACTCCTTTTCCCATTTATAAGTATATCGATTAGCTTCCAAGTTGTTTTTAAGTTCTCACTATTAAAACTAAATTGAGACCTTAATTCTATATTTGTTTCTAGATGCAATAACAACGTTGTTGATAATAGCAATATTCGGATCTTACCCAGGTAATGTGCTCGAACCGACTAATTGGTTCGAGGATGTTCATCTTGAAATCTTTTGTCGAGGTTGGCTTCCGTATCGAACGTGACTGCTGGTTGAACAATGGATTCGGCTGAACAGTCGCTCGTGGCCTTGACTCCCGATATTTCCAAACAGTCCCCTCTGAGGTATTGACCAAGTTCCTCAATATCATAACTGGCATTTACTATTCGCTCTTCCACGTTCGTAAGATCTTTCTTGATGTTATTTACTTCGGAGTTGGTCTTATTCGAGTCTGTTCTCTGTTGATGAAGATTTTCGTTGGACTGCTTGATTTGTTTCAAAAGATCGTCATACTTGTCCGAGAAAAGTTGAACTGAGGTTCTTAGTTCGCTAAATTAAGTAGCCAATTTAGAATGAAGCGGTTCGAGTTCCTTCTTTAGAACCCTAAGCAATCGTTAACTTAGCGCCGTAAGACGACAGAGCCCTCTCAAACGTGGCCGGACGCCATAACGACATATGCTAATCCCAATGGCCAAAGACCAATGACTTATTCAATTCAATTTGTACTTACACCCTACTATCTAACACAGAGAACCCCAAAAAGCAATAAAAAAGGTTCATTTTCAACGAGAGACGTTTCTTTGTTTTTCATGTAAGTCCGCCAGTGATAGGGTCTTTCACACCAAGCAAGTTGCTTATCTTAAAGGAGGAAAAAGCTAGTTTGATGTCCAAATCATTGCACTAGCGCTTGATAAAGTGACGGATCTTTTTCTGAGTTACGACAGAAAAAAGTGTATGGTCTCTTTTGATGTAGAAAGTCTCTTTACCAACATACCCCTTGAAGAGTGCATTGAACTAGCGGTCAATTACATTTCCAAGGGCAATCCTGACCTTAAGTTAAGTGAACCTGAACTTAGAAGCCTTTTTACTATAGCTACCGCCCATACTCATTTCTTAATGGCTCTTTCTATGACCAAATTCATGGTGTAGCCATGGGGTCTCCTCTTGCCCCCGTTCTAGCCAATCTTTTTATGGGGCATCATGAAAAACTATGGTTAGAAAATTTTCAAGGTTCTGAAATGTTTTTTTACCGCCGATATGTTGACGACACTTTTTGCTTATTTTACTCCGAACATGATGCCATTATATTTTTCGATTACATCAACTCTAGACACCCAAACATTAGGTTCACTATGGAAAAAGAAGCTCATCAGAAATTACCCTTTTTAGATGTTTTAGTTGATAATAATGAGCCCATTTCTTTTCTAACTAGAGTTCACCGTAAGAAAACCTTTACTGGGTTATTAATTAATTATTTCAGTTTCACTTCGTACTCTTACAAAGTGGGTCTCTTCCGGACTCTTATTGATAGGGCCTATAAGATTAACAACACCTGGTTGGGGCTACACGAGGACAGAACTAAGCTTATGGAAATCCTGAAAAGAATCTTTTTCCTGCCCATTTAATTGAAAGGGCTGTAAACCGTTACATTACTGGGACCCTAATAATCATTGTCCCCAGGGTTCCCTTCCCACTTCGCCTATATTTTATTTTAAGCTACCTTACATAGGCCATCTTTATGTCGCAACTCAGAAAAAGATCCGTCACTTTATCAAGCGCTACTGCAATGATTTGAACATCAAACTAGTTTCTTTCCTCCTTTAAGATAGGCAACTTGCTTGGTGTGGAAGACCCTATCCCTGGCGGGCTTCGTTCACGTGTGGTTTATAAGTTTCTATGTGCGGGCTGTAATGCCTGTTATGTCGGCGAAACAACCCGGCATTTTTCCACACGCGTGCGTGAGCACTTAGTCAGTGATAGGGTCTCTCGCATTTTCAAACACCTACA
>JALIRR010008685.1:0-2500 GCA_023091755.1 Montipora sp. Colony 1 RG-2022
TGTGGTTTGGTTTGAATATTTTAATTTTTTAACTTTTAGCCTTGTATATAGAATATATTTTACAAAGCGAACATTATGGACATTATTATTAGTATTATTATTATTTACTTTTTACTAAAGCCTTTTAAGGAATGTCAAGATAAAAAGGTGAGATTTACTTGGAATACTACTGACTGGAGATAGGCCGCTTCATTCGTTTGCTTTGGTTTGTCTAGAAAACAAAATAGAGTGTATGTCGTTTTATTTGGTTGTTTAAGGCTTTTTAACCAATATTCTCTTTACGTTTTTGATTCCTGTACTAGGAAGAATGGATTTATTTTTTGTTGTCAAATGTCATTGCCTTGACCTATCACATAACATTAAATTTGATGTTAGGCTAATTGTCTACTTAACAATTATTCCACGAGAGTGCGTTGGATATGAGAGACCACTGAGTAGATCTGAGTATTGTCCCCGCAGAAAACTTCTAATCTTATATTTTTATAAACTTCTTTTTCTTTGCTTGATTTCAATGGTGTTTTTGGTTGTTAAAGGCTTTTTCCAATCTTCTTTTCCCGTTTTTTGATTCCTGTACTTGGAGGAATGGCAATGGAATTCCCAAGCAGTGCCATTGCTAAGTGGGTCTTGTGAGCGCTCTGCATTCTATATTCCTTATCACGATTTATGTTGTTGTCGTTTACACAACCGATTACATGTATATTACTAATTTACAATCTTTCATCTCCCTGAGAGAGTAGGAGATGATAGACCCTAGGATCGCAAAATCTCAGTAACGAAGACATTAATCCTTTTTTTATACTTGATTTATTGCTTTCTAATGGCGGGTGTTGACTCACAATGGCCAAATCAACACACTCAGAGTGTCTGTAGACTGTCACGTATTAAAAAATATAAATCCGCAACCGTTCAAAGAAAGAAGCCAAGAAAATGAAATGTTACAAAAAACTAATACAAAAATATCTGCTCCAAGTCTCAAGTCTGTTTGGGGCATTGTTTCTAAGTTATTTTCCGAAACATGTCACTCAATTTTACAGAGCTTTATATGGAGACGCGCCATGTTAAGTTCTTGTTCCTCGAATGGCCTCGAATCAACAAAACATCTGGACCTCAGTTTGCGATAAAAGCCCTCTCTTTTTGCTCGTGAACTGAACTAAATGAGCATAAACATGTCTTCTACAGCTTTTAATGCTTAATTTGCCAAAAACCACAAGGCAAAACCGTTTTTTTGAACCAGACAGCTTTATCTCAGTTGCTGTCTTGGTGTCACGCAAGGCGAAATTTGAAAATTCCAAATGCTGTATTCTCAAAACGAAAAACGCTACGATGGCCGATGGAACACACTGGTTCGATTCGCAAAGTCTTCGCAAAATGTTTGCCACAATGGCCAGTTCAACACACAGGTTCAATTCACAAAATCTTTTGGAACGACTAAACAAACTGTTTTCGCAAGAAAAACAGATCCATTGGAGTATTCGTTCGATGCAATATCAAATGCTTATATACATGCAGTGAAACACGCGAGACCGGAGACAATTCTCCTTACCTTCAAAGCTTCCCGTTCTCAAGGAAAAATCGTCTGTCCACTTTATCATATACTTTCAGATGTGAGGTTTAATCATTGCGGGGGAAAAGTATTTGCTATAGCTTATATTGTGAGCAAAGAGTGGTGTAGCCTGCGCTCACAGAAGAAGAGAGAGGAGTGAGATTTCTAATCGCCGTACGGGAGTTTGGAAACATCTGTGGGGCACATTTGTGACTACGAACGAGATAATAAATATAACAAACTATCACGTGATTAGAGTTGCTTCGATGGCTCAGCGGGAACTTACTCGCTACCGGTGCGCGTGGCCCGAGTTCGAGGCGCGACGGGTTCCGCTGGTAGCATACGGGGTTCTCATCGAGCGGATAATCTACTATCCCTGGGGTATGCACATTTGTGACTACAATGGAAAATGCAAACGAGGTTGCGTGGAAATCGCCGGAGGGATAAAAAGCAAACTCGGCCCGGTAAAGCCAGATGTCTTGGTGACGCCTCGACCCGAAGGTTTCGGGCTCAAACCCAGGAACGCGGTGGTTGAAAAAGGGACATGTCTTTATTGTGACATCACTTCCCGCGGGAAACGGGTTACGGGAAACTTTCAAAAAACATTGCAATTTGCGGATAAGAAGAAAAAGAAACTCAACCGAATTATATACTAAGCTGTCAGCTCGCAGCATGACGCCGTTTTTGATAACGTATAACTCTTTTGGTAAAGCTCAAAACAAAATGGTACGTCAACAGAATACTGGTAATTTAATAAACATTGTGCCTGGAAAGTCTACAGTTTTCCTTTACCCTCTCTTTTTTCCTTTTACAGATTTCTATGAACGTTTCAATTTTGTTTCGTAAATTTTGCATTACACCGCTTGTTTCCAATGTTTTTTTGCCTGTCACTCCCCTGGTACGTGGTGTCTTTGTGCATAGAGCCTTCTGCGCGTATTTTCTTAAGATCGAGAGGGT
>JALIRR010008685.1:12500-17819 GCA_023091755.1 Montipora sp. Colony 1 RG-2022
TGCGTTGGATATGTATTAAAACCATGCCTCAGTGATCCAAAACTGAGAACTTGATTAATTAAGCGCATAAAGGTATGGTGTCTGCATTGTTCAACTTTTCTTTCCATCTTACCTAGACGAGAATTTCGGCTGCAAGATCAAAAAGAATGGATTTTGATTAAAAAGCCGAATTTTTCGCGAGCCGAACTTAACACATAAATCAGGAAAGTACTTGGAACAAAAAAGTGCTTAATGAAGTCAGTTCAGGTAAGTCTGTCGTCTGAATCGAACAACGGGAGTTGATCAGACTCGAGCTATGTTTTGCTCAAGAAAAGTTGCCTTTACAAACTGTGGTTAAGAAGTTTTAAACGTTTGCATATTTTGGTTGTGCTTGGAGAGTGATATAGGGTATAGAATTAAAGTTACAGTGGTCATATTTTCTGAAAGTAATGTTTACAGACTTCAGGTTGTTTATCATGGAGTTGCATTTGCATTGATTTTGATGTTCAAAAGAGCATTTGCTGGTGTACAACCAACTTGATGATATCTTGGCCAGAACCAGCTGATCAAATACCTGACACCTGACAGAAACACAAAGGAGTTTACTACCTCGCCCCCCCTCCCCCCACCTCCTTTCCGATGTCGCATGCCAGAGCATTTTCTTCATAGCCAACAATCAAATGGCACTGTTAGCGTTATGTGCGCTGGTTATTTGCGAGCTATCCTACGAAACTGTACGTTTTAATCCGGGTTTATTATTCAGGACTATTTTGTCGTATAACCTACATGGTAACAGTGATAACAATTTCTTACCCTAGTGCATTTCTGTCCAGAGATTCCATAGTCCCACGCATAGTACCGATAAGGGCAGAGATTCTCCCATGTCACAACAAGAATCCAATTGGCTTGAAATTGTGTGAACTGTCCACTTTTGTCATAATGTTGCACGTGTTCAGAGGCCATCGTCAGGACTTCATTTGCTGTTTTTTGAATGGTGCTCTGGACCGTTCGCTGGTAAACTTGGTAATAGACATGTGAATAACTGTTCCATAAGGCAAAACCATCGATATCAGCCCAGAATGGAGCCATCATTGCGACGTTGTCAAACCATCGATAAGCACCAAATCTCTGAGGCCACCACCAGCGCCATTCATAATTCAGTTGGATTTTACCATCTGGACAGATCTGCAAAGTACCAAATTAAACTTGTGTGAGCTGAATCGCCCGTGCCTGTGTCGTGTTTGGCAATTAGAGAGCTAATCCGGTGTAATGATGTTAGTCAATGGCAGCATTTAGAGCGACTCCAAACGACTAAAACGAGAAGTAATCGACTGATACAATCATGATTATTGCTATTTCATTTTAACTAACAAAAGAGGAAGTATGACCGACAAACGGCAGATGTGGTTTCAATTAACGCTTTTTACAACAACCATTGTGTCATATCTTGTTAAGTCTTATTTTACGAGCCCAAAGAATCATGGATAAATTGAGACCATGTGCTTAGTCTGTGCTGGCACTCCGCCATATTGGCTGATGTCATTAAGTGTTGAGTTTTAAGACTGGACTACTCCTCTCTTTTCGATACCCTTACACCACACATTGTCTGTCAAGGGATGTCTTCAGTTATTTCCTTAAACCTAGGTTTAGTGATTAATCTTTCGAACAGCCAGCGCTTGTCCATTTCAGCCAATCAGCGCCAGCACCAAAACAACAGTGGATTGCTGGTCTTACACTTTCGCCAGAATCCGTCGAAGGGGAGAGTTGGCAAACCTCGGAATTGGGGGGAGGAGGGGGGGGGATACATAGTTGCAGGAGCTCATCAAGGGGATCTTCCATCTCCACTAATTCCTTGAGTAAACCCTTTCCAGGGTAAATTCATCTTTAGGAACAGGTTTTTCCCGCGAAAAGTATCATACTTCCCTTGAGGCTGAGATATCTTTGTTTTGATTAACTTTTACATCAATGGGCGTGCTGAATGCTCCAAAGGAGGCGTTCTGTAAATGAAAATACTCGAGAAAAGGTGGACTCCTTGGTCAAGTATGGGAGATAGAGGCTTCCTAAGGTTTGGTGAGCTCCTGATAGGTGTTAATAAACGTAGATCTCCTTAAGTTCGTCTCGGCCGACAAAAACACATGTTAAAGTTTAAATAATAAGGAACAATACCTACATATAATTTATAATGCCTTTTTCCATAGAAAGGAAACCCGAGACTGGGTGCTTCGATCTTCTGGCAAAGATATATGTACCAATACCCTGAATTGGTGAGTGCTTCATCACCTTTCTCTGGACCGTGTGGATACATGTTATCACGATTTAAAACTGTTTTAAATATAAGAAAAATAGATCAAGAAATGAAAATTCTAAGCTCAATCAAATGTTTCAAAGGGACCATTAATAATAATAATAATAATCGCTAGTTGTTGTCCTTCAGTAGCATTTGGAGTAATGATTCAAATTTCGAGTGAGGCCTAACACTACTGTGAAGTTTTTGTACCCAATTATTCCATCAGGGATCAACCCTAGTATTGGAATTGGGCCCACACAAGGACAAGGACAATTGGGCCATTATTATTATCATTATTATTATTATTATTATTATTATTATATTATATAATAATATATAATAATAATAATAATAATAATAATAATAATAATAATAATTTACAGACAGTATTTCTACATGGTAACTTTACATCCGTCATATTAACTAAGGAACTGACTACTTAAAATCTTACTAATTACAAACGTAATACACAAGTTGAAAACTATTGAAAATTGTAAAGATCTAGAAATGCTATAAATACTATGAATAAACAAAAACTGAGGAACCTTGTCAAGACAACTTATGAGGGTCAACATAAGAGGTTCAACTGAAGCGCGTGCTGGCCCTGCTCTTTAAAATTTTAAAACAATAATTTTTAAAGGGATTAAAGTCTGGACACCGCCTTACATTTGCGGGTAGGGGATTGAATAAAGTTGCTAATGAGTCCTGGAAAGTACCCTTAATTAAGGAAATTTCTATTACAGGCGCATTGCTAGAGAGCAGTGTACGTTGGGGATTGTGCCTAGGGAATTGCAAGTATTCGGGCCAAGCCTCACTAAAAAGAGCTCGGTGTCCAAACTTAAGATTGCCGAGTTGAGTATTTTCCAGCGTAGGTAGCCAGCCAAGCTCAAGGACGTCTCTTTCCGAGCAGAAGCGATTTAAGACAAAACCGGCAGCAGCATTCTGAACACGTTGTACTCTTTTCTGCAAAAATGCGGGGAGTGGATAAGTGACGGAGTCATTAAAATTAAGTTTAGATAAGACGAGGCTTTGAACGAGAGACTTCTTAGTCTCTTGCGGAGTCATATTCTTGATCTTTCTTAGAGTGGCTAGCACTTTATAGCATGATGACGTGCATGAGCTCATTTACATGTTCTGTCCATTTAAGGTCCTCACTAAGCCAAGTTCCTAACAACTTAAATTCTCTACCCTATCGACTGTCTTTATATTATATTATGAAATAAACGCATATATTTGAAGCGCGGGTCATAGACAAAAGATAGGAAGGGTTACGTTTTTACAAACGTTGGCCGTGTAGCACTTTGTAGTTCAACAGACTTAGGGCTAACGCTCACATGGTTCATATGGGGTACAAAACTAGCACTTCTCATTACACTCTAATCAGTTAAGTCTGTTGAAATATAAAGTGCTACAAGGCCAACGTTTGTAAAAGCGTAACCCTTCCTTGTACTTGTACATGTTCATTGCCGTGACTTTAACATCTCCAGTTCCCACGGCCTGCTCCGTGACCTTGTAGCTCAGTCGGTAGAGCAGCGGTGATCTAACCCGAAGGTCGTGGGTTCAATTCCCACCCTGGTCAGAGTTTTTCTCTGTCCTTGTGTGGGCCCATTTCCATTAGTAGGGCAAACGCTCACATGGTTCATATAGGGTACAAAACTTCTCATTACACTCTAATCAGTTAAGTCACATGTAATCCTTAGAAAAGGGAGAAGAAAGAGGAAGGACCAAAACACTCTTGGAGGCGTATAGTAAAGAGTAAGATAACATTGGAAAGGCATAGAGATTTGAGTCCGGCTGGTGGAAAGCCATGATGGTGAAAGCCCGATGTCTAACAAGGGGTAAAGAGGTGTACGTTAACATGAGCAATATGTTAATCCTTATTTCGTGGAAGCCCTATCAGAGCGAACCCAACGTATGACTCTATCAACTCATTCAATTGGATTTCTGTAGAACCATATGTTTACGGTAAGGACTAGCTCTGGAAAAGGAGCTATAGTCAAATAAATATGGCGGCCCATTTCCTCGTTGAAAAAGTAGATTTAACTCTGGTCAATTAATTCCTTGAGATGGAAAGTCCTAGCTATGAAGCTTACCTGATGATGAAAACATGCTTCGACTGTTGGAAGAGCTTCTTGATGGGCTTATAAATGAAGAGATAGGTGCACTCTTGGAAGCCGACTGATTTGTAGACAGGCTTTTTGAAAGAGTGATTTTGCTTGATCGCCCAGCAAAAGTGTTTATGCTCATGATACTTTGAGTCGAAGTGGAGGAAGCCGACTGACTTGTAGACAGATTTTTTGAAAGAGTGACATCTGGGGTAACTGCCATGCTTGATCGGCCAGCAAACGTGTTTATGCTTATGACACTTTGAGTCGAAGTGGAGGAAACCAGGAATGCAACTGTGCTTGAGCCATGCTCTGAGACACTCAGACTAACCGCTTTACCGATGGAGACTGAAGACGTTAAGGCTAAGACGCGTAAGCTGGAGGATGGAGAGACACTTGTATAAACGGAAGCTTTTATACTTATTGATGGAGACACACTTTCAGAAGCTGAAGCGCCAATGCTAAATGCTGCGGTCCCAATTGTAGGAGATAAATCGCTTGCACTTAAAGATTTAGACAAACTTGTCGGAGCTGAAGAGGTTACGCTGAGGGAGGAAGACACGCGTGTTAAAGTTGATATGCCTAAGCTGGTGAATAGAGACACACTTGTAGAAGCTGAAGCTCTGTCACTGAGGGATAGAGAGTCACCTGTAGAAGCTGAAGTGAGAAGAAGAAGAAGAAATCAGAATTGCAATCATCGCTAAAAATAGCAACACGTTCTCTTTAGGTAGACAGATTTATCTTAATTGATTATAATGGTTGTGTTATTCTTACTTCGGTCTCCAGCCCTGGAAAACAACAGTAGGTCACTTGTGATTAATTCAGGTGAAAGAATCTCAAAAACTTTTAAAACACCTTATTGGAGTTGAGCCTGCAGGCACATTTTCTTTTGTTTAAAACTACATGTTAAAGAGGCTTAAGGGTCAATTTACAAAATAACCCCTTAGC
>JALIRR010008686.1:0-10000 GCA_023091755.1 Montipora sp. Colony 1 RG-2022
TTGTTTCCAAGTTTCTTTGTTGTCAACAAAGGTTTCTCGATCCTCTGTGGTAATACCCTCATCAACCAATCTGCCTAAAATGGTTTCTTGTTGCTTTCTTGATGAACCTGTATCTTGTCTCCACTTGATTGAATGCTGCCTCTAGGGTTTTTAATTCCGGTCTCACTGAAAACATTATTCCAAATTCTTCTACTAATTCGTAAAAGATCGTTACTGGGTTTTCCATTTTCCCGGCGAGGGTCTTTGCGTTTATTTTCGGCGGCATCTAAATTTGTAGGCTCGATGCGAAGTTCGGAGACTCGGTATCTTCGGTGTGGCTGATTTACGGCATTGATTTGGCGGGATCTTCTTCACAAATTTCGAATGGTTCGCACCTACATACGAGGCACTAGGTCGAATCCGTATGGTGGCCCACATTCGACCCATTTGTCCACATGATGCCTCAAAATGAGTTTTAAAAATAGTCCCATTTTTCAATTAATATGACGTCTTTGAACTGTAATACGGGATACATAAGGTATTTCCCTTGTCCTGTTCATGGTACTGAACGTTGTGGGTACGTTTTTCACTGCGGACTCGTTCTATTTCGCATTGCTTGCAAAGGATGTTTTTCTCTTATTTTTAATATTTGTTTAACAGGCACATCTTTGCTCTTGCAAGTGACGGTGGCTGTAAACCGTGATACAGCTTTCAACTCATTCAAAGGAGTGCTGATAGAAATTAATACGTTGACTTTCATAAAATTTAAGTTTGGAAAGTATTCTCAAAAATTCACAACTGCCCCACAAATTTTCCCCTTCCCGCTTCGGTGGGGAGCTGTACATTTCTGGGAAGAGATGAAAAACACGAGTTAGGACACATGCGCCGCAAGCTCAGTGTGAGCATGGCCGACAAAAATATAAGGATTTGTATGGGAATCCTGATAAAAGGCTTAAGATGAGAATTATATGAAAAAATTCTCAATTAAAAAGCCTAACCTCATTAACATCCTTCCTGTGTGGTTATCTTCCAGATCCGACGCGATTTGAGCCATTTTTCAATTTCTCGGTGGTCTACGGTTTAATAAAATCTTAAGGCTGGAGACTCTATTCTCAGGAGCCCACCAATTTGAGTCAAATATTCCTGGATAAAATGTTCCCACGGTCACAATTCCACATCAGAATCAATTGACAAAGATTGAACTTTCATTTCAACCCACCATCGACGCAATCAGTCCTGCGAGCGACCTCAGGCGGTAGTTTGTTCACTCGATTGCAAAGCTTTATATTACCAAAATAACCTGCGTTCAGGCGTACTTTTCTTTAGACAGGGCGCGAAAAGGTACGCCTGATACAATTTCTTAACGAGTCGTCTACGCTTAGTCCAGAATGTGGACTCTGATTGGCCGAAAAGCAATAGAGCTCTTGGAACCTCGCTCCGATTGGTTTCAGAATTGCCAATCATACTTCTAGTAAAATCGATTAACAGCTGATCAACCCCCGAGAAGGATTTGAACACGAATGATGTTTAGGCTCTGTTTATAGCTGCTGTTGCTTAGAGTTCAGCTTTTTTTCCAAAAATCTTTAAAGGAAGAGCAAAGAGAATGCATCCGAGGAATTGTTTATCGGAAAGAAGTACTTCCTACGGGAGTTTGCAATAGTGTTATTTACAGTCCCGAATATGACCGTTGGCAAAACCAGGATCGGACCAGTGTCACACCGTTTTGTGTTCCCCCGAACTCTGGGCACTAGTGCTGTGTGTTCCCCCTTCCTTCCCCATAGAACATTTCAGTGCTACGTGTTCCCTTCAAGATGGCCGACTTCAGAATACAACAAAACAAAAATAAATATGAAAATACAGGAAAGTAATCACGCCATAATGATAAATATGATAGCAGAATATGATTAATACAGAAAGTATCTTAAACATTCATAAAAGCTAACCTTTGGCCTAAAAACGTTTGTTTAGGCCTAATTAGGCCTAAGGTTAGCTTATATGCATGTTTAGGGTACTTTCTGTATTGGTAAAACAATAACCTGTGACCTGTAAAAAATACTAGCACTGACATGTTCTATGGGAGGGGAAGGGGGAACACACAGCACTAGTACCCAGCGTTTGGGGGTACAGATAACACGGGGGAACACAAAACGCTGTGACACTGGATCGGATCGGATTGACAAAACTCGGACCGGATCAATGACAAAATTCTCGCCACAAGTAGACGGTCACCAGACAACGTGCTGCAGAGAGGAGAAGTCGAATTCTGTGCCTTTCTCTCTTGTGTAGTCGTCTCCCCATTTATTGAGACTCATCGAATTTTTTTTTCCAGATGTGATGACAGATACCGAAGCGAAATTTTGAAAGATACGATGTGAGGAATTGTCGTCAAGAAGCGAATTGACTGCGTAGGCAACGGTCTTCTTCTTCAAACATGAAAACTGACAACAATTCTTTACTTTACTCCAGTCCCTGACAATTGCACAACAGCCTGATTCAAAAACAGAACGGGAATATTAGTTGACGATGGCGCGCGCAGCAAAAATATCCATATTAGGTCATATTAGAGTAAAATCCAAACTATTTCTCCCTTCGTCAAATGACATTCCATTTCCATTGCTAAATCAGGCTATTGTACAATTGTCAGGGACCAGGGTAAAGTAAAGAATTGTCGTCAGTTTTCATGTTTGAAGAAGAAGATTGTTGCGTACGCAATCAATTCGCTTACTGACGACAATTCGTCACACCTTATTTTTCATAATTCCGCTTCGGAATCTGTAATCACCTGTGGAAGAAAAAGCATTTCGATGAGTCCCAATAAATGAGGAGACGACTACACAAGCGAGAAAGGCACCGAATTCGACTTCTCTTCTCTTCAGAACGTTGTCTGGTGAGTGTCTACTCTTGGCGGGAATTTTGTTATTGATCCGGTCCGGGTCTTGTCAATCCGATATGGTCCAGTTCGGTGCGATCCTGGTTTTGTCAACGGTCCCCGAACATTCTAGAAATTTCTAGAAAAAAATGCATAGTTCCACTTCCACCGACTTGAAAACGTTTGTAGTTGGGGTAAATCCTTTGGAATATATTCGGAAGCAACAAGTTGTGAATGCAAAAAGAACCGAATAGAACTTGCTGCCACAATCGGGAAATCAACCGAGCGTGACAGAGAAATTAGACAATGTTTACGGAAGCGCTGAACAATGGTTTAGTGACGCACTTCTTACATAATGATAATTGAGTAGCTGCTGCTGTAAAACTAGAAGTCCATTATCCTCGGAGATATTAGCATCCTTTATTGGCATCTTGACTCTTCGAGTTCAAATAAAGCTAATTGTACTGTTAATTGAGCCTGATAACATGAAGCATTCGGCGTTTTCTGCCATTTTATCTCGAAATTCTTTGTTCTTTAATGGTTTGAACTGAGAACCGCACCAACTGTAAAACGGGATCTGCAGGAATAGCTTTGATTGCATGGATAAAGTCTGACTTCGCAGACATTCCCGCTAGAGTTCTATTTTGTTTTCGTCGTCTTTCTTTGAATCGCAACGTTCAGGTAATTTCCGGTAAAATCTGATTGGCTCACATTTATAGCATGACACATGATAACATCACTCTTGACAGGTGGGTGGCAGACGACTTGTTAAGGCAGCGTTTACAAGAGCGCGGTTTCACATCGACACGCTTTCATGACTTCGAAACCGCGCCAAAATCGATGCGGTTTGGAAGCGTTTACACGGAACCGTTTTCGCGTACCTTTTAATAATAATACGTGATACGTGACCTGCTAAACACCCTTGCTCGCAGTCGGAGACTGAATTGCTAAGGGCGCGGCTCAACGAGATCGGACCAAAGGAGCTGTGCTGCCAGCTAGGCGCTCGGCCCCTGAACACGACCCATGTATGACCTCGGAGCACAGCACCACAGCCAGATGGAAAAGGCTAGGAGTCGATTTTGCTGAGGGAGGAAAACCGGAGTGAGATCGACTGAAACTCAGCCCACATACGATCTCGGGGCCGAGAGTTGAACCCGGGTTGCAGAGGTGGAAGGCATGGTTGATAACCACTAAGCCATCCTGACTCCCCTCCCCTGACTCCCCTCGTTTTCGCGCCCTGTCTACAGAAAAGTACGCCTGGTCGCAGGTTATCACCAAAGTGGCCACGGTTACGACCGTTCATAACAAACTGAGCCTTACCGTGGTATTAGACCGTAGTTTGTCAACCGCAAATTTCTTTATTCCACTGGGTCTCCAGACATGACTGCATTGTCTCAGTCATCCAGTCACAGTCAAGAAAATTTGGTTTTATCGAACGTGTTGATGATAAAGGTCGAATTACCACCGTGAACGATTTGGAAAGCTGACGTTTCGAGCGTTAGCCCTTCGTCAGAGCGAATAGAGAAATTGTGGGTGTTGTTGGTTTTTATGCGGGTGTGGAAGAGCTTTGCCATTGGTGGAAATATGGTAACATTAATTTTTTAATTTAATTAATGGAATGAGAGGCGTTCATTGATTCCGTGAGGATATAGTGTAACTAGTTAAAAGATGAATTTTTGTTCCAGATTCTTACGGCTTTCTGTGTTCCAGTGGTGTAAAGATAGGCCGCAAATGGTCACGTTGTGGTGTGATTGGGAAGATTAAAATGTGCAACTGGTTTTGATGCATCTGTGTCGTTTTTTTCTACACCTCGTAGGTGTTCGCGAAAGCGGTCCGTCAATCTTCTCCCTGTTTCGCCTATGTAGGTCTTCTTACACAGTGTGAGGTTATGCAATAGATGACATTTGCGGACGTGCATGTCAAGTGGTCAGTGATTTTAACGGATTGATTCAGTCCTGAAATCTTAATCATGTTAGAAATAAAAGGACAATTTTTGCATCGTGTGCGTGTATAGAAGAAACCAACAGAATTACATTCACCCTCACCTACCATCCACAAAACCTTGCAGTCAAAAATGTCATTCTCTCATGCAACTCAGTAGCCTCAACTCTTCAAGCAATACTGACGCGCAACTGGAGTTTTATTAAAAATCAGCCATTGCTGGCAAACATATTCAAGAAACCTCCTTGCACATCATACAAGAGGGATAAATCACTCAACCACATGCTCGTTCGTCACATTCTTTTGGGGCCCCGTAGTGACGCTCTGTGCTCCGACGGGATACCCTGCACTGAAGGGGCGAAGTTCATAAACAAATAAATTAATAAAAACATAAAATTCTTAGCGCACAGGGTTGTGTTTTTATCAAAGTGTTGACATGTATAGATGAGTCTCTGAGTTGTCACTTACGAGAGCTTAAAACAACGAGAAAGTTTAGTTGGGAAATCCCAAAGGTGGTCGCGGTCGCCTACGGGAACGGTCGCTTACGAGAACTTTCAATTAGGAACTTAAAGTGACAGTTAAAACAAGGTTTTACATTGGTGGTCGAAACTACAATCCTGGTCAAAACTGTCGGGACAATTCCTGCTTTTCCCCCTCCCCCCATTACAATGTTGATTTTTCACGGTCTCCAAAATCAGGATCCCTTCATCTATCGCTGGCATGTTTCAACATTGTGTGGGGGGAAGGGGGGCGCAAAAAAAGCAGCGAAAGAAGAACAAACGTTGCTGATATAACGATGGAAGCATGTACAGTAAATTCTCTACTTTTCGCCCAAAATTTGACAAGTGTCCCGAAGTGTTTTGACCCGGATTGTAGAACTGGTCGCTTACAAGAGTGGTCGCAGTGAGAGCTTCCACTGTACCAATTTATGATACTGCTTCATTGACGTAATAATCCCCGGGGGACTTCATAAATGAAGGGGAGTGGATGCCCGTGGGAAATTTTGAATTAAACCCCTAAAGGAGACCAATCTGGGCTTTGGCCAAGATTTTTTGACCCCTAAAAGAGAGCCCCACACGGAAGTACATGGTTATCACTGATTTGCTGAAGTCTTTCTATCCGATTCCCCTCGTCAATTCATCTATGAACTACTGTGGAGTTGCGACACCATTTAAAGGCATCAGCGTTTACACTCGGTCTGCCATGGGAATGCCTGGGTCCGAAACCTGCTTCGAAGAACTGATGTCCCGAGTTCTAGGAGACCTCATTCAAGAGGGCTGTGTTGCCAAAATTGCTGACGACTTGTATGTTGGGGGCAACAGTCCCATTGAGGTCCTCAACAATTGGAGCAGAGTTCTTTCCCTACGTCAAAAGAACAATCTTCGCTTTTCCACCGCCAAAACTATCATCTGCCCCAGAAAGGTCATCGTACTGGGCTGGGTATGGTCTAATGGCACCCTGCAAGCTAGCCCCCTACAAATTGGCCGCACTATCCTCGGTCGAGCCTCTTTCAACAGCGCAAGGCCTCCGCTCTTTTTTCGTGTGCTTACGAGTTTTCCGGAGCTGCTTGATCCCCTGGACCAAGCCAATGCAGGGAAAGAATCCAGAGAAAAAAATGCGTGGTCTGATGAATTACTGCTGACCTTTAAAACCGCTCTACATGCATTGGAAAGCAACCCGACCATCACCATCCCCCAGCCACAAGATGCCTTATGAATAGTGACCGACGGCTCTATCAAGAATAGAGACATCGCAGCCACACTATATATACACCGCAATGGGAAGCTGCTCTTAACTGGAATTTTCAGTGCCAAACTTCGTAGGCATCAAGTGACTTGGTTGCCTTGCGAGATTTAAGCCTTGGGTATTGGTGCGGCAATTAGACATTTACCCCCTATAGCATTCAATCACCACTCACAACCGAGGTACTCACCGAAAGCAGACCTTGCGCGTCCAAGCTTACGACAAGCTCAAGAGAGGAGAATTCTCAGCCAGTCACCACCTTCCTGAACACAGGCAGCCACTATTCTGTCCACTTACATCATATCGGCGGTGTTGAGAACCTACCCTCTGATTATGCAAGTCGAAACCGAAAAGAATGCAAATTCATCGTCGAAATCGAAGATTCTGTTATTCGCAGCCTGTCCGTTAGTGATGTCCTTCAAGGCTCTGTCAAGATGCCCTTCACTAGCCGTGCTGCTTGGCAGGTTACCCAGCTGGATTGCCCTCACCTCCGGAGGACACACTCTCACCTTAGCCAAGGTACCTGTCCCTCTAAGAAGGCCACCAAAATTATTGATGTAAAATGCTATCTTAAGGATGTCGTAATCGCTCGTTGTTCCAGACCATCAACCATTCCAACCCGCTCGTGAGCGCCTAGTTGTTCCGCGCTCCATCTTAGCTGGTCTCTTAACAGCTCTTCACATCAGGTTTAGTCATCCATCAAAGTACCAAACCAAGCGTCTCTTCAGCAGATACTTCTTCGCTTTAGATGTCGATTTTGTATCTTCCTCCTGTCACACCTGTCTGTCTGTGAAGTCAATCCCTGGACACTTCCAGCCCTAGTCAAGCGAAGAAGCTCCTAAGTCCATTGCCCCATTTTGGCACAATCAGGAGTGGGAATTAGAGTAGAGTGCCGGGCTTTCACGTTTATTTATAGTTGTACTTCTATTTTACTCGTGACATTTAGTGAGACAAACCTAAGGCGCCAGAGACTGCACCCGTTGTGCGTATGTCATTTGCTTTTCTCTATTGTTGTTCTAGTTCAGCTTCTGTATCTTTCTATATTTCATTTGCTGCCAATGTCGCCCAAGGTCACCGACAATTGATCCTAGTTGTAAGAGAAACTGTCTCCTCATACACTTTGATCACCTTTATCAAGAGCGAGAAACATGAGGATCTCCGCAATGCCATCATAATCCTATGTTCCCAACTGCATTCCTTACATGATGGCGGTGCGACGGGTCATGTTGATCCTGCTCCTGGTTTTTGTTCACTTGCCAGCGACCCAATCCTCCTATCCCATGGAATTACCTTGGAGATCGGCAGGGTCAAGAATCCAAATAAGAAGCCTGTCGCTGAACATGCCACTGAGGAGCACGGTTTAGAGCTCCTAAACCTGTCCCCCGAGGGAGGACCTGTGCCTGACGTCACTCTCGCACTAGCGACAGCAAACACGAACTCCAGCATCCGGCGTGATGGCCTTTCGGCGCGCAAGGTATGGACTCAACGTGACCAGCTAACTGGCCAGCAGTCACCTATAGTTGACCGACAACTCATCCTTAGCCAGCATTTCTCCCGCCAGCAGAATCACACACCAAGTGCAAAGTCTAAGGCTCGCGGCCATACCCTCTGCTGCTGTCTCTGTCGGCGACTTAGTCTTCTTGAAGGGTGACTAAGACAAATTGAAAGCTCGTGAGAAATACCTCGTGGTCCGCGTCCGTGAGGACCTTTCCTGTGAGCTCCGAAAGTTTACCACCTCCCAGTTTCGCAGCAAAGTCTATTCGGTGCCTATCCAGTGGCCACGACAGTTTTGGCTCAGTCCTCTCACAGGGCCCCATCCATTGTCTTTCCAAGCCCTCTCCATTATACTCCGATGATGACGCAGACCCTGACATTCCAAGACATTCCCTGCGCCTTCTGAAGTGGTTATTTGGCCCCCAGCCTATGAAAAACCCGCGGTTCCACATCCTGTGCATGACGTTATACCTGTCCAGGAACTTCCTCTCGTACCTGCAGCCATTTCATTTATTTGATAACTTTTTGCTTCTTTGCTCCTTTTTTTTGTCGAGAAACTGACTCAAAAAACCAAAAAATTGCCCACAGGCCCAATCAGAGCAGCTGACGAAATTCACGGATAGAAAGATTGCTAAACGGGCGCTAAATAATATGTGTGGAGAGAATATCATTGGGCTATATGGAAATGGCAATTATATCGGGATTGAGGATTTTTGCTTGTGAAGGGAGATCCAATTTTTGAGTGATGTTCGGCTCCGGAGGCGACGATTGTGCAGCCTTCGCTTCGCTTCACTTGAGAGTGCATAAACGAGTACTTATTTCACTATATCAGCAATGGCTAATGAATCGACACAAAACAAAAGTGAACAACATATTTGAGGTAGGGAAAGTTTATTGCGAGAGAAATCGCGTTGTGAGCTTGGGGCGCCTGTGAATTGCCTTGAACAGTGTTGTTGCTGACGTGACGCTTTTCACAGCCACGCCTTCGAGTAAACTCAGTGTTTCCTCCTGATTGGCGCAGAATTCTTGTTGTCAATTTTGTTAATCAGTTTTATCGTAATGTAATTAGTAACTTAGTCTTAATATCCCTTTTTAAATTTTGCTTTGTTTGCAGATATTGGAAAAACCATGCTACTCTAAAATCTGAAAGGAATACCACTCTATGGTCTAGGTATGCTACTCTAAAGTTGAGTAACTATGTTATATAATGAACGTATGCAAGCCACAGCAGAAAAACTTTAAGACCAGTGACATCTAGGTTATAGTCACCAAGGTTACTCACCACTTGTAAAGGAGATATTATGAGTTGAAATGGGTTTATCTTCTCCTTGCGACATGCCACTCAGTTTTTCTTCCAAGAATTCAGTTCGGCTTTGAAGTGTCACAATGCCTCTTTCTAAGGTGACCTGTTTGTCTTCTAGTCTTTTGATGTCAAGCCCAAACAAGCTGATCAAATTTTGAAGGTGATTTCTTAGTCCCTCATGGTCTTGCATCCAGGACTCTTTGTTGTCCTCAACGGACTTACTTAATGTAGTCATTTCTTCCTGGACAAGCTTGAGGATGTCATTATTTATTGGTTGTGCAAAGCACATGTCAATGCCTGATATATGAATAAAGAATGCAAGAATTCAAGAATTGTCGGTTCAAATTTGTAACTAATTTTAAGGATTAAACCACTGCAAAAACCGTGTACGATCAAAACTTGCTCTACGTTGGATCAAAATAGATCGTGACCACACCAAAAAACTTTAAAAATAGAAAATATACTTGGTCAAGACAACGTGAATATACACTGAATATAGGCGTTGTTACAATATTTCGGCTGGCCAACACCAGCCTTCTTCAGGTTTATTGAATGGATAAACGCTTGTCACAAGATCTTTATATTTACCGGAAATGACATAAAAAGGCTACGTGATGAGTAAAATTAATAAAAACGGAAATGCATAAAAAAGAGGAAAGATAATGATACAT
>JALIRR010008687.1:0-17814 GCA_023091755.1 Montipora sp. Colony 1 RG-2022
TTTGAGGCAGCCTGCACTCAGGTTTAGGCATTTCATTGACGACGAGAGTAGATTGTGCTCTTTGCACCACTCTATGCACCGCTCGTGATCGGCTAAAAGTCGGGATAGTTTCCATAAGTTTATCTTTGATTCTTGAGAGGCGGCCATCATTTCAAAATTCACAGTTTGCTGAAAAGAGGGGTTAACGTCGACTCAAAGATTTTATATTGCAATAAATCGTGCATAAAAAATTTCCCATATAGGATGCCCCAATCACAGGAGGTATACTCTTCCGTGCAGTGTTCTTTTAAGTGTGCAGCACGGGGGATGAAAAAAACAAGCAATTCAGACATTCACAGATATGCTCGATTAACCTCCAAAGAATTTTACTGGGTTCAACCTTAAGCCTAAAGGGTTACGGTTAGCATTATTAAGGGGTGACGTTGTTTCAAAAGAAGCAAAATCAGTCCATTTATTGGTGGTCGGCACGGCACGCGTATATAATTACTTATCATTGTTATGTAAATTGTCGTCCAGAATTCCAAAGAAATATCATTATCAAGGTGTGAATTAGCAACTTGACACGTTAGCTCAGTGGTCTAGAAGAGGGACAAGTAATCCAGAGGTTTACAGTGGTACGGAGTTCAAGGCAGACTGCGAGAGACTTAGAAAAAGGACAGAAAAAGCCGAGCGGGATCTGGAGAAGACAGACAGGACAAAGGAATCGAAAGAGGAAAGCTGGGACGAAAAGAAAGAGAGACGTTGTGAGCAAAAAGGGCAAAGAAAAGACAGAGGGTGAAAAAAGAGAGGGAGCGAGCGAGAGAGAGAGAATGAGATCCACTTTTGATCATCCCGTAAGTACAAATTAGCCATGTATATATTCGATTTCCTTGGGTATACGCATTGTTCTAGAAAACAATAGCGCGAATGAATAATTAATATATTCTGCATGCATAATGAAGTAGGGACCTGTACGGAAATCATTCCAAAACTTACAACTTCGCTTATTTTTCACAAATCTCTGCAACTGTGTCATTTCAGTGGTGTGTATATAATGGTGTGTTTGTGTTGCACCAATAGAAGGAGACTCGTACCCAGGTCCCCTACATGAACAATAAGCCTTGAACTTCGACTGTTTACGAAATCGAAGGCGACAAAGGTTTT
This sequence comes from Montipora sp. Colony 1 RG-2022, assembly GCA_023091755.1. NCBI lineage: Eukaryota > Metazoa > Cnidaria > Anthozoa > Scleractinia > Acroporidae > Montipora > Montipora sp. Colony 1 RG-2022. Next base: position 1,144 of record JALIRR010008687.1, read on the forward strand.
TTAGCCTTTTTCCAAGATAAATCATCTTAAAAATGGCATATTTATGCAGGAATTTCGAAGAAACGCGTTGATTTATGTTTCATTTTATGAATTTTGTGCGTCCATTTGTGAATTATGCGATTTTTCGTGAATTGTGCGATCGGATGCGATTTGAGGTCGATTGTGCGAAATCGCACCATCGCGTAATATCAGAAGGCCTGATATCAGGAACTGGCTTATTGAAAGTCGGCTGTTGCTTAATGATGACAAAACTGAATTTTTAGTTATCGGAACTCGACATCAATTAAGTAAAGTAAGTTCATCAGTACTTCATGTAGGTGATCACTTGATTAATCCTTCGGTTAGCGTAAGAAATTTGGGTTCGGTATTTGACAATTCCCTTAGTATGGATTCTCACATAACTCAAGTTTGTAAGACCGCTTTTTATCATATTCACAATATCCGTAAAATTTCTAAATACCTTTCACGGGAATCCCTTAAAACGTTAGTTCATGCTTTCGTTACGTCCAGACTCGATTATTGTAATAGCCTATTTTACGGCCTTCCTAAACATCATATAAGTAAACTTCAACGAGTACAGAACGCTGCAGCCAGATTAGTAACGAGCAACACCAATTGAGTTATCCAGTGGATAGTGATTTATCTGGACAGTGGACAGTGCTATCCACCCTTCGAACAACTGGGCCAGAAGGACAAATGTACTCTACGGTCCCCGGTTATCAGCAGGCGTTTCAATAACTTTTGAAGTAGATGCCCCAGAGCTAGTCAATGTACATGTAAGCAGCCGTCACTCTGGTCATTTACAAAGGTTTGAGTGAAAATCAAGGCAGAGTAGCCAGCGTAGAGAGGCACATTTCTGACAACAGAGACAGCAGTATACCGCCGGTGACCAGCTTCTAATGAAACCTGTGAATCGGGTAAAGTGTAACACCCTAATGTGTTGAGGAACTTTTGTACTGTGCATCTCTTCATGCAGGGTCACCAACTCAGCTTAATTTCAAATTGAATATAATTATTAATCATGATAACATGTAGATTAACAAACTTATAAATTAAGTCAACTCAAACTCAGGTACCTCATTAAAACCAATGATACCAAAGGCATGATCATTGGCTAATATTGTCAAATAAGCCACTGAAGGTGATACCACAGATCCATTTCCATTCAAAATAAGTTCAACAGTGAACGTTTCATTGTGCTCCGGTATATCATCATCTAGCACTGTAAAACTGCAGGATCCAGAGTTAACGCCAGGTCTAAACTCAGCATTTTGAGCCAAGCCATCTACTATATCATCTGCTGCTGATGCATTTACTATCTGATATAAAAGGAGGAAAGATACAAATTAGCCTAATTATAATATTATACCTTCCTATAAAGTTAATACATGTATCTTGGAATCCGATTGCCTATTAGTTGCCTAAGCCTAAATTTTGGAAATAATGATCACAAGAAGAAGAAGAAAGGTCGACCACAGTCGGAGGGCAACCCAAAGGCTCCTTTTTCTTTAGCTTCTACAGTGACTGTACCATACAAGTATAATAATAATTATTATTATTATTTGGGGAGGGGTGAGTGCTACTCCTATTCTGTTGCATGCACAACTTGTCCCCAGGGATACTGGTACTCCTTTTACCCAGCACAAATGGATAGCAAGCTGAGTGAAATATATTAGAGGGCACAAGCTGGGATTTGAACCTGGAGCACTGAGAGGCAGTTGACAAGTGACATCCACAACACTACTGTAACACCCCCTCAACTGGCAAATCGTTCAGGAATCTGAAAGCCAATACTTAAAGAATCTGTCAGTTACTGATGTACAATCATAGGAGTTTATTGACCAAGGGTGCTAAGGCTGATCATCAGTTTGTATATTTCCTGTTTTAAACCCTTCACAGGGGCAGATCCAGGAGGGGGTGCACCACTAATGGGGTAGCTGACTGGTGATTTTTTTTTTTTTTTTTTTTTTTTTTTTGCAGAATGCCAGTTGTATTAAAAAGCCACAGGTCATCTCAGGAAGGAAGGGGGGGGGGGAAAGTGGTTTGTGTACCCTCTGCTCCCTCCCCCTAGTTTCATCCCTGTACCACTGAACTGGCCCTCATCAACAAGTAAAAATTGTCTACCTTCTTCAAGTACATGTAAGAAAGAAGGGATTAAAGAAAAGATATGTTTTTTTATGTATGACTTGTGTGAACAAAGATTTGTCAACCCCTTCCCTCCCGAACTATCCCAGTGTCAGTGATAATTAGTAAAAGTTTTCAGACATCAGGAGCTCATGCCTAGGAGCGAACAACAGCCCTACAGCTGTACATGTATGTTCCTGTCACAGCATTTTCACAGACTGACTTATTATAATGAATTTCCCACCAATGAAACTCCTGCAGGAGTCTGATGCCATTCACACGAAACTACAACAGAAACTTGACATCATATCTATAGTCACATTTAACCGAAACTGCCTTGAATTTTTTTTTTCCGGAATGGTAGTCTATATTTAATAGACCTGTCTATAAAAATTCTGTGACATAGTATGGGAGTTTTCACACCTAATCATGGGCTCCAGCAGGCATTTAAGTAGATTAGGAAAGGAACTTAATATAAGATTCGTTCAGACGGAACATTTCTGTCACAGTTTCTCTAAAACAATGCCTATAAACAATAAATTAAATTCAGTTTTTAAAACATAGTCTTAGCAAGTGGAATCAGTGGAGGCAACATTCTGAAGAATTATTTCAAAATTAGTCTCTGATGATAACTAACCAGGCATGTTGCAATCACTTTGTCACCGTTTTGTCCTGTTCGAGCAATCCCAAAAATTGCTTGAGAGAAGGCAGTTTCAGACACAATTACATGGGTGTCTGTAAATTGAAAACTTCCTTGGCCAGAGGCTTTAGCCAATACCAGTAGAAAAGCAAAGAGATGATACATCTCTGAAAAGAGGAAAATTAAATGTTAAAAGATGTACCATCAAACAAAATCATTAAAAATTTTCAATGAAAAGAATGGTTTAATAAAAAGAATTTTTAAAAAGATGATCAACGGTAACTCGAGTGTCAGTTATCATTCCTCGAGTTTGTTCCTTAGTAACGAGAAGCAAAAAAACACAACAAATGAACTTCGGTGAAATGGAAGTCATTTTGTTAATAAACGGGACAAATTAAAGTTTAATCAAAGATCAAAGGGAGCGAGTGAAATCAAACGTTCCCAAAACAGAACAAAGACATTTCTTCGTATAAATATTCAAGACAAAGCAAGTTTGTACATACGCGTAAACTTCGTGTCACTTGCATCGTGCTTTTAACGATTACTCTACTTTAACTTCAAATTTTAATACACGGAAAAAATTGACACACCATTAAAAGTCTTAACATTGGACTGAAATAGGTTGATTCTCTTTAGGAAGGAAGAAAATGCAAATTAACAATATCACGGCCGACGGCAAATCCAAAAAGGAAACGATCTTTAAAACAAATTGTTACACTTGACAGGATACAAAAATCAAGCTTCATTATTTCATATTCGAAAACCCGAACCGCAATCAACATGAATACTATTCTTCTTTGCGGATCCACGAATTCCTAATTTGTTTTATTTTTTTCAGTTATTTAGCCAAATTTCGATGATCATAGATACAGCGTAATGAACTAAAGCTCAGCTGCCGTTTCTATGGACGCCATTTTAACAATTCATCGAAATGACTCAGGAATTTCAGAGTTAGTCTTAGAGGAACATCTACACAATTTCCACAAATAAAACAAAAGAATCCCGAAAGCTAGCTACTTGGTTTCCACAACTGGTATGTAACAAATTAAAGAAAAAGGTTAACACTCGGATAAAATTTTGACGGCAGCTGCTCTAAACATGTGTCAAAGAATTATACTGAAGAATTACAGTTCTCCGTCGCAAGTGTACTGGACGTTGAAATGCGTTCGATGTAAGTGAACTCCGTGCAAAGAAATGGCAACATAAAAAAAAGACAAGACACCCTCGAAAAATGCTAAGTTATGCAATCAACTACACAGTTCAAATTCAAATGTTAACGAACAAAACAGGTTTTCAAGTGCCTGTATGCGTTACGGTCTTCGATATTTGCTGTTTCAAACAAACCACTTCTACGATATGAAATCGAAGCTTCTGGACACTAATAAAACAAGATCGAACAACGAATTACCTGATAATGTACAAAGCGTCTTTAGGAAGGCTAATTCAGTTCGTTTTCCATGGGTTTCGAAGTATTGTCGTAAACGCAATTATATAAATCTTCGCATTAAAAAAAGCGCCTCGCTTCATCGGCACAACACAGTACAGCTAATGCAAAAGCAATGTGTTACAGAACGTGACGTCATCTTTCGCTTGAGTAACGCAAGTCACGCGTCGTTTCATCGCGCGACAAGAGCTGCGATTGAACGGCGATTTTTACGGCGACAGCAAATCGCGCGTGTGAACAGCCGGCGATTTCACTGCGATTTGTAGCGCGACAGATTGCAGCCTTGTCGCCGCAATTCGAACATGCTCGAAATTTAGTGCAACTTTGCTGCGATTTTATCGCAGCTCTTGTCGCGCGATAAAATCGCCCTGTGTAAAAGAGTCTTTAGAGATACCCAAGGCGGCTTGCGAAAAAAAAATGAACATAGTCAACATAAGGGCGTACATACTATTGTGCTCTTTGAACGTTTTGCTGAGAAACAATTAATAGTCGATTTTCGTTATGTCATTAACCAAGACAGACAACAACTATAACAACAACAACATTTTATTCGCATTTCACTTTTTTACGTTAAGTAACAATATTAACCCTTTGGCTACTAGAGATTTGGCCGAAAAACACGTTTTGAAGCTAGTTGAGGGGTTTTTTGGTCACTGTCGTGCTGGTTAAGAGCTAAATCTCCCCACAAACCCGTTTCCAGGTTGTACACTCCGCGGCCTTTTCAACCAGGTGCAAAATAAGCGCTTGCAAAGTTCGGGCATGCGCAGAAAACAAAATTTCGACAATACAATTTTGGGTTTAAAAAAGTAGCACAACACTTTCGACTTTCACTTTTCGCTTTCTCTCCTTCCCTCTCTTTTCGCTTTCTTTGCCTCATTTTTTTTTTTTGAACTTGCTGGGCATTTGGTAGGCTTTATTTTGGTGGGAAGAGTTTTTCATCATCTTAGAATTAGGTGCTCAGAAAGGTAGGTGGGTAATGGAGCAAGCCATGGAGCCATGGAGATTTTCAGGTCAGTGTTACATGGTTTTTTTGGCCGTTACTCCAGTTTCCTTGACTCAATTGTGCTCATTTTGGTATAGTTATCACCGTTGGGTCGAGATGCCCCGGACCACCTTGCTCGTTTATCGCATTAGCAAGAGTCACTTTCTCAATTACAGAGTCTCTTGCACTCACATCAAGGAATGTCATTTTCCATGTGGTTTCGAATAAACAGAAATTAAAATGAAAAGAGAGGGAGAGAGTTATTAAGGCCCCCGGCGAAAAAAATATGACCCATCGCCACGCTTAAAATAGCCCACGAGGCTTCTTCCAGCATTACAGGGCCCTGTGGCTGAGCTGCAATTGTGGGTTAATGCGTGGACTGGTGGCAAAGTGTGAACAGCCCGTGGTGCATGTAGGGATAGCGCATTAGTAAGAACGGCCTCTTATTAGATTATCACCAATATCCATGGACATTAGAGCGAGTTTCAATCGAGTGTCGCTTTGGCCAATCAAAAAGGACGGAGACAATCCGATAAACCAATCAAAACTCGAAGTAATTACACGTAGCTAACACAAAGCGCGGGAAAATGTGCAAGCGCTAGCCACGATTGGTTTTGGTTTCTTTTCTGATTGGTTGAAAAAGTGGCTCGAGAACTTTGAACCAATCACTGAATGAAGTAATCATAAATCAAAGCAATTCGCTAATTACTTTTGACACTCAATTGAAAACCGCTCTATTTGTCTTATCCTAGCTTTTGCCATTAGTGGCTGAATTTGACCCTCTGCTCGTTTGAGGAAAGTTCAGCGAGGCTACCTTAACAAATCAGGAAAACTGTGGATTTATGTCCAAAATACAAGTAGTTGGATGCAGACCCAATTTTGATATCCATCCCTTCAATTTTAATCATTTTCTTGCTGTTTCCAACAATTATGTTAGGTTTGCGGTAGAGTTAGTTTGGGGGACGCTTCTCGGACATATTCCGGGCCGATAGCATAAATCCATTTGTATCTTCAAAAGGATGACGTTTGATCGCGAAACCAAGAAATTTGCAATTATCATTATTGTTGTTTTGTTCTAAACTTGAAAACAAGTTACTGAAAAGCATAAGCTGACGCAGTTTTACAAACGTCTTTCGGTATATCAAATATTTCGGGACTTTTGGAGAGTCACTGGCAAAACTTGATCGGGTTTATTTTGGGCACCACAACTTTCGGTTATGTAATGGTTCTTCAAAGGGAAACATTTTAAGACTTAAATTAATGCAATATCCTTATTTATTTTCTGCACCTTTTGAGAATTAGCGAATTGCTGTCACCAACGGTTTTTCGGGTACGAAAGACTCGAGGCTATTGCAGAAACTGGGTACTTTCTCGAGTAACCCAGAAAACGTTTTTTGTCTCAGGGAGCGCTTTTTAGTGATTCTGGAAAGAAGGTGTGTACAAAAATGGGAGGTAAAGGGGGCATGCAGTGGTCAAGTCAAAAGGATGATGGGGTTAGTTTCTAAAAAAAGTTTAGTGCCGCAAAGGTTTTTTTTAGCTGGGGCTGCGTTAGTTGCGAGTAAAATACGAAGAATTTGGTTTGCACACGAGTAATAAAGGTAAATTTAAGGGGTTATGTCACGCAAAAGGATGTGATCATGCCCAAAAAGTAAAACGAGTTGTAACCACTTTAAAACTGTTGAACATACAACATAAAAGAAATGCGGCAGAAGGAAAGGAGAAGCACGGATCGACACAAATGGACAAGTTGGGCAATCGTAAAAAAAGTCGGCCCGACGTTTTTCAAGTTTGTGGCAAATCACCTGGATAACTGAGGTCGTTGTTGCTCAGAATCATCTTGTTTGTGATGTAACAATAGTGATATCAGTAAAGGAATTCCTTTTCCTTTTGTTGGAAGTCCCGTTTGAGTATGCCCTTGAATATGCTGTCATAACTTCTCTTCTTTTTTTCTAGTGCTTCGATGTCCTGCGTGACCTTTGTCAACTTAGCTTCTATACATTTAATCTGTTTTACATTGAAACTGTCAGCAGATTCTCCGCCCTGTTTTAAAGCTATCCCATTGGACTGGAAGAGTGTGGAATCGTGTTCCTTCACATCTTTCAACTTGACATTCAACTTTTCCACCTTTCCTCTGTGCTCTTTGATGGACAAGTTCACTTTTCTTCCATCACTGGGCCTTAACAGGTACCCTACCTTGGAAAACTCACTCACCCTTTCTGAACAGCCATCCGCACTGAGAAAGCTAGCTTCTTTTGCTTCTAAGATGTCAAACTGCCTGGATCGTTCAGCTGTAAACCGTTTCTTAAACGAATCGTCGCTTTCGCCATTATTGCGCATTTTGGAATGAGCGCCTTTCCGTGATGATGTTCATGTAGTAATGCGTTATTTTCCCGGTTGGATTAACAATATAGCCAAGGCTTATTTTCCGGAGACCCTGAGGTATGGTTAACGTTGCATCATCAGCAGAGGAGGATGCCAATGATTGGCCAAATGCCACACGCTCAGGGCGAGCCATAACTAGGTGATCGGAAATTGACTTCTCTTTCTTTTGATTCGCTTTTTAAAATAAACAGCTCTCTATAGTATATTGTCTTCATTGTGAGCACAATAACGTGGAGTAGGGGACTAACAGAGAATGTTAAAAAAGTCGGGTTATAATTTTTTTTGGAGGGAGGGGGGGGGGGCTCATCCGAAAAAATGACCGCTATAAGGGGGTCATGCGACTTGTAAATGGTGCTTCTTAAAAACCACCAGTGCCCCCTCCTTCATAAAAAAATGAACTGTCCCTCTAACGCCGAATCTGGGAATCGAGCTCTGGCAACATTGGTGGGAGGCGAGTGCTCTCACCACTGCGCCATCGCTGCACCTATCGATCGTTTATTCCGGCATTTCATTCACTCATTTATTTTTATTTGAAAAATAGCTGCCTTCCTACTATTGGCCGGTTGCCAATGAAAAATGAAGAAGGAAGAGGGTTGACATGTAAGATAAACTAATCCTTGATGGGGTGTCTTAGAGGCATACAGGGACTTTAATATTTACCACGGGGCATGAGACGCCACTCAACGAAAACGCCAGCAAACAATATAATAGAGAGATTTAGCATCGCGTTACTTTACGGCAAACGTCGGACTAAAATTTGCATTTTGCCAAAATGAATGAAACTACCTTGATACTAGCTCATTTCTTTCCTGCTAGTTCTAGACATCGAGTCATTTTAAAGAGGCAGTGTGGCCAAGTGGTTAGGGCGCTTGCCTTGAGATCCGGAGATCCCAGGTTCAAGACTCGTTCTGACCAATCGTTGAATTTGATCCTGGTAGTCCCTAGTTCAACTTCCAAGCTGCACTTGTAAATAGTCAACTGGTTTGCCTCGTGCCAGTTGGGATTCTTAACAGTTATTGTTGATCATCAACTTGATGTTAGCGTTCTGTCATTCCGTTGATTGTTTCATTGGCCCTGAAAAGCCCCTGTGGGGAGTGGTCAATTAAGTATGTATTGTATTCAGTTGCATTGTACTGCCCAAAGGAGCAACAGAAGTTATAATGAGCGAGTTTCCGCGTATTTATTATTTTTTTTTTGACGTTTCCCGTTTGCTGTTTCTGGTAAACGCGATGCCAAGAGAGCTAAAGCACTGATCGTGTTTACGGCAAAAGACAAACCGGTCAGGTTAAAATTTGTTCATTGCCAAAAGTCGAACAAACATGTTTGATCTTAGCTGATTTCTTGAATGCAAGCTACATATATCCACCTATGTTCAAAAATGCGAGTAATCTGAGATGCGAGCCCAATTTTGATATCCAACGCGAGGTGTCCATTTGAGTCTAAGCATTTCCTACCTAGTCCTAACAATAGGGTTAGAGTAAAGATCACCGTTATTTTTAAGTCAGAGTAAATGCAGAAGCTACTCGAGGTCCTTGAGCAAGCTCGTCCCCAGGGTCTCTCTTCTTCCCTTCCAAGGAACTTCCAAGAAGTTTTCCAAGGAAACTTCCCTGGGGCGAAGTTGGGTCCTTGAGGAGCAAGCAGCATTTGGAGGACACTTTGTGACGTTAATGGGCCTTTTGCAGTTGGCGATCACATGGTTCAAAAACCGTCATACTGGAGAGCAAATTGCGCACTAGGACATTTAAAACAAAGAAATTTTTAAATGAATTTGCTTTGCTTTAGATGTCCCAGAGCACAATTTGCTGTCCAGTTTGGCGGTTTTTGTACCATGTGATCGACAGCTTCAAAGGGCCCATTGTCGGAGTCTCGGGAAATGAGTGACGTTGTACTTGGGGAGAAAAGCAATGCAATGGGACACTTCGTGACGTACATTGAAATCTTCGTGCATCAAATTAGGCCCTGTTTACAAGCAGGTAAGGGTGCTAGGGTTACCCTTGCAAGAGGGTTACCCTAGCACTCACACATTTCTTCTTTTTTTCATCGACGTGTTTACAAGGCAGCTAGGGTTACTCTGGCGCTAGGGTAACCATAGCTGCCTTGTAAACGCTCTGCTAGAGACAACTCGCCTACCCGGGACAACTTTTTACCGGTTTCCATTGTGTTTGCGATGCTGGCGGTTACCAAGCACACAAAATTGTCCCGGGTGGTAGGGTAACCCTACCTGTGAAATTTTGCTTGTAAACCCGGTTTAACATTGACCATCCTGCTAGGGTACCCCTAGCAGTAGGGTTACCCTAGCTGCTGGTAAACAGGGTCTTACTTGCAACTCTGGCTACAAATTCTCAAAAGAGAGAGACAAGTTGGATAAAGGTAGTAGTTTTCATGCTTTTATAACAAGCAGCATTGAAGTGCCGTGTCACTAAACAGGATGCTAAGTCTCTGTAATATCAATAACGTGCAAACATGTCCACACCAAAACTTGAGCTTTTTTGAAACCGTCGATTTCATTTTCAGTTAGAAACGAGGTCTGCGCTAGTTTCAACACTTTCAAAAAACTGTAGTATTTGGAAGGATTGAATTTATCCAACTGTTTCACGTAACGGCAAAGATATGGTACCATATGAGACAATATAAATTGCATTAATCGACTGGACGTAATACATTACCATGGCAACAAAAGAGTGATCTAAAAACACCCTATGGGCGAATTTTTGCAGACGTCATTGTTTGCATTTCGTCTCATTAACATACGAGTTTGCTGCTGGATGTCATCGTACTATTCACAAATTGACTTCAAAAGGTAAAAGAACGTGTTGAACTTAGTTTAATTTCCAATTTTAAGCCTTTTGGCTTGATAACGAGCAAATTGTTAGCCATCAAAGACTAAAAAATTCTTGGGTGGAAGAGCGCTAATGAGGTCACACATTCTTTGTAAACAATTTCCATTTTCAAAGGGTCGTTACTCAGAAATTATCTGGTAAATTGTGCTCAAAGTTTCAGAGATTATTATTCATTATGCAATGAACTTTCAATATTAAGTAATGATTTTTTTGGCTGATAGAATAGCAAACGATGTTCTTATGCTTAATGAGACAAAAAATGCAAGGCAAGAATTCCCCCCAAATCTTGTACTTAAAAGTTTATATCTCAAAAACGAACTCGGTCACCGCTAACCTTTATTGCTGGAACGTGATTGACAAGCTAAGATAAGACTCTCTGCAAAGTTAATTAGAACAAATCTAAGAGGAGATTTAGAGCCACCTTAACAATTAAAAATATATATGGTGGCGCTAGCTAAATCTGCTATAGAGAGTCCTATAGAAATTGTTCTAACTTTGCCCAGAGAGTGAAAGATATATATGAAATACATCATATATTGCACTGCGGGTATGAAATCAAATGAAACCATGTTGTCTCGCAGTGATGAGCGCAAATTTCTATTGCGTCGAGAAGCCTGAAAATTTTTCAGGACTTCAATGGGATTTGAACCCGCGACCTCGCGATACCGGTGCGATGCTCTAACCAACTTACTTACTTATCACGGGAAGTTGTGAACTCAGAAGTGACCAGCTCGCAACGTCAGTGGCTTCATAGTTCAGTTGGTTAGAGCATCGTACCGGTATCGCGAGGTCGCGGGTTCAAATCCCATTGAAGTCCTGAAAAATTTTCAGACTTCTCGACGCAATAGAAAATTGCGCTCATCACTGCGGGACAACATGGTTTCATTTGATTTGCCCAGAGAGTTTTGTTTTAGCTTGCTAATCACTTTCCAGTACTAAAAAATGGCGATCACCGAGTCAAAATAAGGGACGTTTAACTTGGCTTTTCTGTTGCCATGGTAACCCATTATGTCACATCGAAGAGTGCATCTTGTTAAGGACGGTGCCTACTGTTGTTTTCGCGGATACGCTCTGCGCAACTCTAGAAACTCGGATTTCCTATCAACGATGCTTACTAATGCAGGGATATTAATTTTTGTGCGGTTTAAAACTATGCAGAGAAAGTAAATCTTCGTAAGCACTCTTGGTATCCAAAAAGAAAACTGGGGGTAACCATGCACTTTTTAGAGATAATTAAGCTTCAATTTGAGAGTGAACGTTATACATTGCTTTGTATTTTAGAGCTTTATACAAATATTGTTCATGAATTATCTTTGAAAAATGCGTGGTTACCCCCAATTTTCTTTTTGGATTTCAATAACACTTGTTAGTATAAATACACAGGTGATTATACAAAATCGCGCGCTCTCATTGGCTCGCTATCTCGGATTATCAGCCGATAATCAGAAGTCGTTTTGCGACTGTAATTGACGATGATTTTGCGTTGAAATTTTTTTTTCTCTTTTTTGAAATAATCACCTGTGTATTTATACTAAAACAATTATTCGCTTCAGGCTCAGTGATTATCGGTGAATATTCACCTCGGCTTCGTCTCGGTGAATATTCACCGATAATCACTTCGCCTTCGGCGAATAATTGTTAATGAAGATCTACCTTTTCTGCATAATCATAAATCGGGGCAAACATACCTTTGAATTAGTAGGCACCGTCCTTGATACCCGGCGTAAAATTGTCGTTAAGTGAAACAGTGCTTCAGAGTTAATTCTTATAATAAGACGTTTCCCGGCCTAACTGTTGAATCTGTTTGAGCGTTCTAAAACTGTCTGTTTTCAAATATTCCTGAATATGCCGGTCTTCGACGGCGAAAACCCAGTATACCTTTTGATTTGTCTTCGAATTTTATAACGTTTATCGCAAGGATACTGCCGGACAAGAAAACTCTAGAGAACAAAGTCGCTCACCCAAAGGTGCCAACAAAAGGCTGAGGAGAAATGTTTGCATAGCATTGGGGAACTTTAAAAACTCTTTGTCCAACTCAAGGAGGGGCGTGGAAATTTGGCTTTTTAGTTACATTCAACACTCTTTAATCCGGATAAATGGAAACGCAAATGACTCGAATTATTCGTTTGCTTAACAAATTGATCATACAAAAAGAAATTAAAATGTACACATTTTTCACTGATCCGAAATGTGTAACATGTAAACGTAACAACGGGGCCCCGCAGTTTAAAAAAAAGTCAGTGTACACATGCACGATCAATCATGTGTTGGGCGAAGAAGAAACAGAATTTAAAACTATTCTCAAGGGACGTTTGTTAAGCTTTTTCCTTCAAGAACCCTTTTGCCTCAAAAACGGAAATGTTTCAGTCTGGAATTCTCTCTTCTTGTTACTCGGCAAATAGATAAACATCCTTTCTTCACCTGCGTCAATAAACTGTCACCATGATTTCATATTTTGTTACGAAAATGACGGCAATTCAAAGAAAATGAACAAAAAACCTTTAAACCAGACAAACGAAAATGTGAAAAAGTAGTTGGCCTGCTATACCGTGTCAACACTCAATCAACATACAACAAAAAAGACTTGAATACAGTCCTCTTCTTTGGTGTTAGAAAAGCACTTTGGATGTAATACATCGAGACATTAAATAAATAAGCACATCGCAATTTTGTCTTCGAGGTCTCTAAATTCGATAATGAATCATAAGGTGTTTAGTTTCCCATCACTAAGATTTGTAACCAGATATCTCTCTCCCGGCCGGTGTTCAACGCAGTCACAATTTTGACTGTTTTGACACACTTGCTTTCCATGAGGTTCAAGTCCCGCTATGAGTTGGGCGTATTAATGCTGTCTTCTGCTGTCAGTGTTTGCAAAGGTCGAGTGTTCGCTTCGGCTACGAGAGTGCACTTAATCCGGCTACATTCGCATTCCTCTATCAGTAAAGTTAATCTCGGAGGCTCAGTGATTTCTGGTTGTATTTTGATAATGTTCTTAAGAGCAAGATAAGTGCAAACGGAATTACAACACTGTCACACGGATAGTGGATCTTGTGTGTCGGAGCGTCGTGAATGTAAGTCGTCATCGTTTTTGTGCATTTTAAACCTTAATCCCATTAAAAATAGAGTGCTTTTTGAAGGAATAGGCGAAAAGAATAGTTTTATTTCCTCCAGCGTTCCGGTGAGTTTACATCTGTGTTTTTGCTCACGGAAAGCTCGAGCCACACTCGTGGTCATGTTTTGGCGAAAACTACAGCTGTAACATTCTCGAGAGTGTAACTTTTTCTTCCTGTTTTCGTGTACAGTCACGTCACATATCGCCATGATTTTCATGGGTATACATGGAAATGTTGTGGTTATCGTTTATGTGCTGGAGATATTACTGACAAGCGTCCACTGCAGAATCTGGGGTGAGTTAATTAATGGAACCGATCGTTAAACGATTACAAAGACGTACAAACGTAAGTTGATGAGCATCGATGACGGCATTATCCATCATTTCGTTGCTACCAAACTCTGTCTGTCGCCATAACGTAATTAATTGTTTGTTTCCTTCTCTAAAGAAGATTTTAGTGACGACCAAAGCAGTGACGTTGAGTTTGTAACATTCCCGACGTTGTTGGACGTCGATGGTAGATTTGTTTCACACGTGGAAGGCAAATCGAAACACAAATCGAGCTTGGATGAGAAACACTTGCAAGAGGGACATCTACATCTCGAGATACCAGTTTTCCAAGGCAAAACACTACGCCTTCGCCTCTCGAAAAACAGAAAATTTACAGCACCAGGTCTTGTCATTGAGGAGGGCGAGGAAGTTCAACGTTATGATTCCAAGTGTCACTTCGAGGGGCACATTGTCGATCAACCAAATTCTTCAGCATCCATCAGTTACTGCAAAGGGCTGGTGAGTTTTAGTGCAAGTTACGCTAGCTTTTTGGATTCCATTGTTTCTCAGTCTCAGCCACTTTGTTTTTTTAATCTTTATAAGAATGCATTTAAGTCGTATGATGGAGCCTGTCTATGTCCTACCGTTTGAAGGTCAAGTCCTCGCCCCCGATATTTTGCAACAGTTACTCAAGCTCGTCGCATTTGTGTCGTATCTATACAAGTCTCGAGCATATCTGATGATTTTCACCCCCTTTACAAGTCTGTATTGTAAAACCACACCTTCGACAAATTAAACTAGACAACTGAACCATGACAATGACAAAACTGAAAGCAAGTTGTCGTTATCCATGGTTAGTCCTTTTTTCGCCTTTCTCATACTCTTCAGGTCTCAGCGCTATTACAAATCTTTTACAATTAATCAAGGACTGCAAAAAAATTGTGTCCTTTACTTAGGCCAATTGCAGTTTCTGAATTGTTTTATATTTTCTTCCATAGTTTTTTGCTTCTGTACCTTACTATTGCAGCTGGCCTGCGCGCAAGTTGCTAATGATTTAGGAGTCGCATCTAAACATAGACGAAATGATTAGCAAAAGATCGAAAAAGAATTCCTTTTCGTGTATTCCAAAACAAGATTAGCTATAATTCGTTAATATTAAAAAATCCCACCTCGTAAGTTGACTTTATATTTTTAAAAAAGCCTTTCATAAGAGACATTTTTTTAACACAATGGACGCCAACATTAATTCGTCTGTATGCAAGAGGAAGGAAATCGTTTTGAAAACTAAAGAGCCTTGTTTTAATTTCGAAAGAAATGTTGATTCCAAGTTGACGGATAAAACCTTTTCTCAAAACAAAGATTGCTTTCATTCCCACGGTAAACTGTATCTCGGTGGTTTGTGGTTATCAGCGCCGTCCTTGAGTCTTTCCGTTTGTTCAAAAACACTGAACTGTGAAGTGTCCTTTCATTACAAGATGGCATGCATAAGAATAACCTGCATATTGCGTGCATCCCATTCCGAGCTGTCAGCAAATGTTCTGGTATTTTTGACATGTGTTACAAACGCGAAGCCGTGAAAAGCAAGGAACGAACGGCTTTCCGATGGCTGCCACGAATAAGCGGGCCAGAGGAATTTTTTTTTCAAAGGTCCGGGAGAGTGCTACTTCAGTTGAAGGCAATGACCTCCGGGACCTCGATCATTGCCTCCAGATTAGGCTAGGAAAAAAACCCACACCTTTGAAATACCCGAGGCAGTGTATGCAAAAAGAGAGCGTTTTAAATGTGATATTGCGTCATTCGGCAGCGATCTTTTTTCTCAGCGAAGTATCGTTTGTTTCCTTTATCTTCATCATAATTTGAAACAAATTCATGAATGTCCAAAGTCACTGAGGGAGTGAAAACTAGCCGTGAACCCATTCTATTGTGAACGGCTACAAATGATAGTAGCCGAGCTAATGACGGCCGAAATATTAAGTGTGAGCAGAAGCAGAGAAAAGGCTTATTGTTTAGCTAAAAAAAAACTAACTGAAAAATTAAATTTGCGGTTCATTGTGAGGAAAAGAAAGTGTAGGAATTAATGGCGCACGGTCTTTCCCTGTTAGCCAGCCTTAAAAAATGATCAGAGAGTTTTCCAAAAGCGGCCGGCGCTAATTTTCCTAAGGATAATAATGAAAATTACTTGAGTAGCAAGGAAATCCTCTTCTGAACGGGATTTGAACCCTTGACCTCAGCAATATTGGTGCAGTTTCTACAAATTAAACCAACCGGGAACTGGTCATTCTACTGAATTTGTTATATATATGAAAGACATAATTTCAAACTTTGTCAGCGTATCAAGTTGATCATCGTAGTTTACGTCTCTCAAAGGTCAAAGAGTTTCTCTCATCAATCCGAAACAGTGGCCACATTTCACGCTGTGGCTACATAATATGATATCTCAGGCTAATATGATGTCAACGCGAAGGAAATAGTAATATTCAGCGTTGATTTGCAAGTACAAGCAATCAAAGATCATGAACCGAAACGAAGTGTATATTTTCAAACTAGTCGTATCGTTTCCACGACATTTACGAGTTTGTTGCTTAGCAGGTTGACTGAAATATATTATTAATTAAACAGCGAGAAGTGGTTCAGGAAGGATTGCCTGACAAACATATTACAGTAGCTTCAGTTCCTGATCAGTTCCTGATCGGTGAAATCGATGTGTTCGGGAGAGTCAAGCTGTTCAACAATTTCGGTTCTACGTTACCAAACAGCTATATATTTCTTTACTAACACATCACCTAAAAGATTCGTAACCATGGGAAAAGTAGTCCTTATGTTATCGGAAGGAATATGTTTGCAAAAAGGTCCCCTAGCAGGGATGAGGAAATGGTT
>JALIRR010008688.1:0-5000 GCA_023091755.1 Montipora sp. Colony 1 RG-2022
TTAGTTCTCGCTGTTATTACATTGTACCTTTCGGAATAGAATTACTTCTTTTGTTTAGTTTTGTTTGTAATGATTTTTTACTTGTATTGTTGTTAAGTTTTGTAACATACCGAAAATTCCTTGTAAACCATATATAAGCTCTTAAACCTAATTATAGACCACTTTCATAAATGGCGTCCACTTTTACATTCTTTTGTATTTATGTTAATTAGACCTACTGCCCTCGTTTTAAAACAAATATTCTTTTGAAATTTACTCGTCGCAGCGAGGTTAGTAGGGCTTATGAGCATTGAAACAAAAGAATTATCCACATGCTGTAAACTGATGAAGGTCTAAGACCGAAACGTTTTTTTAATATATTTTACCTTTTTAGCTTTCAAAAGTTGTCCGTCCTCTGACTCTTTTAACTTTATATAAATTCATATGTCGAGGTTTGGACTGGGAATCTCTAAAGGATCCTTTTGGAACGCCACTATCTCCGTTGGCTCAGACAGCCCAAAGCCTTAATTACTTAGGATCACCAACCTATTCCCGTTTGGATGGCGATTCATTAGGCATTTCTGAGAAATACAACAGACAAGGTTAATTTGGGAACAGAAATCAGCACAACTAAGCAATTAAGTGAAAATGTGGCTCAGTCAGGAATTGAACCTGGGTCTCCAGATTACCGGTCGGATGCCTTAACCACTCAGCCACTGAACCAACCACACTGGGAACACATATTACTGTACAACACATACACAATTTTTTGGCCTTGAGATGTTCAGGTCCGAGGAGACAATTTCACACATTCTCTGCAATCAGGATCACGTCACTACTCCCCGGTCGATCGGTGATGCACGGCCATATCCCCCTGTAAATTAACTAAGTACAGTGAGGTAGGAAGGGGTTAATTTACAGGGGGATATGGCCGTGCATCACCGATATAATTAATCAGTTAATTAACGGGATGGGTTTCATTTCTTCATTCTACGGTCTATATAAATAAGCCAGCATCATTAACTTGATCCCTCTGATTAGCTGATGCCTAAGTTGGTGTTTGCCTGTGAATCGTTAGTCGATCCTTAGGTTTAAGGCTATGAAGGGGTTTAGGCTTTCCCATCCCACCCGTGAAAGAATCTCGGGATACTCACGATTGGCCAATTCACTGTCTCGATAGCTGCGTTGCCAGCGTGGTTGTCCTGATGGTGTAGTGGTCATCACACCCTACCGGTATTCAGGGGGACGTGGGTTCAAATTTCTGGCCAGGTTTTATTTCCGGTTTGCACATTTTTACCCAAATATTTTCAATTCCAGTTTGTTGCGAGCACTTCTTTTGATAGAAATTTGCTTTGTTCATCTGACATGTGTTCGTTAGTTATGGCATGTGTAAGTTTTTGCACGCACACGCAGCTGAAAACCCTTTCGTGTTATTGAAATCCAAAAAGAAAATTGGGGGTAACCATGCATTTTTCGAAGATAATTCATGAATAACATTTGTAAAAAGCTGTAAAATAGCAAGCAATGTGTGGCGTTCTTTCTCAAATTGAAATTTCCTTATCTCTCAAAAATGCATGGTTACCGCCAATTTTCTTTTTGAATGCCAAGAGTACTTACTAAGAAATAGATCTACTTTCTCCGGATAGTTTTAAACCGCGCAAAAATATCCCTGTATTAGTAAGCATCGGCGATAGGAAATCTGAGTATCTGGAGATGCGCAGAACGTATGCGCAATAACAATAGTAGGTACCGTCCTTAAGCACACCAATTTTTGGAAAAGGGGTTGACATAGTATGACAGTGATGTACACTGTGTATGGCACTGTCCGTAAATCTTTACCAATTATGGAAGCGGTTTTTATTTTATTTTCTTGTGACGATGGAGTACCACTTTCGTGCATAATAACCAATTTTTCAAAGACCCTAACTTCAACAATTATTATTTGTTTAACTCTCACTTAGAAGTCAAGTACATTGGAAGTACAGTGTATCGCCTTTAATTACATTATTGAAAAATTCTTTGATCATTCATTCCGTAGCACAGAATTTCAGTATTGTGGGTGATAAAGTATACGTTTGCCAGTGTTTTCATACCCAAATGTATTTTTATCCGACAACAATAAAAAGTGAATAAATTACCAAAACCAGAGAAATTGTGTGTCATCTCTGGACTTATGATGAGCAATTGTAAATGTATATTTACATTATCTTGCATTATTATGTTTGCAAAAGTACAGTGGAAACCGATACTTGACTTTACACCTTGATGCAGTGGGAATCTAAACAAAGCATGCTTTGCATACAGACTCGATACAGACTGAGAAAAAGTGACCGATGCATCCGCTGTAACGGATGCATATCTGTGAAATTCCCTGATCATTTCTCAGTTTTAAGTTAGTAATAAATATTTTGAGTGAACTCAAAGTCTACTTAATCACGAAGGCATCGTGGTGACAGAAAAATATTGAGACAACAGAGTCGTCATGAACATGCAAAATAGTTGGTCGAATAGACGGATATGCTTCAGTTAACAAGACGCCTAAGGGCATTTCCGTGGGAAGCACCAACAGTTCACACCAATAGTACAGTTATAGCACGCCCCTATGTTTAGTTGGAGGGCAAGAAATCACTGGCAAAATTTGGAAAGTGGTGAAAGTTTACCAGACTGTTGACCCTGTAACTTTGTAGCTGCTACTTGTTGTACAAAAGAGAAATAAAATGTATCTATTAATTCATACAACTAAATTTCCCAATGGAAACACTCAGCACAACAGTCATCTAAATTTACTTTTAATAAAGATTGTCGAGAAATGTCAGAATATTAAGGTGAGATTTCTTTGGAACACTGGATGAAGATCAACCACTTCATTTTGCCTTGATTTGTGTTCAAACTGAATTAGAATTAAGCTTATTCACAAACACTGAAAACAACACACCTTTACTGTAAGACAGTTTGAACTGTTAAATTTCAAATAAAGTACGCACAGTTGCCAATTAAAAATGGCATAGAAAGCAAAATTTAAAATGCAATTCTTAAAAAATCAAATATATGAATTTGTGAAGGGTGTTGCATGATTTTTTTTGTATGATTTGGTGAGTTCTGTGCATGCACAATATTGGTCTGGGTCTTAATAATTTAGGATTGAGAATTTGTAAGATTGTTAATTGATGTTTTCTTCGTAAGCAGAGTTTGTAACGGTATGGTAATGTACACAGGTTTGCTGCATGGTCACCAATAGAAACAAATCATAAAATTAATAATATATTATCATTAATACATTTTTCATTCAAGGTGAGCAGTGGTGAAAAGTAGTGGTAGAATTAAATTATGGCTACACTGCACTTAAGTGACCATAAGCGCGGAACCATAGCCACAAGAACAAAAATTGTTAGTATGGATTGAGAGAGCAAAAGCTGAATTCAAGTTTTGTATTTTTGACATTCCTATGTTTTCCCAATTCAAACCAACAATTATGAGCCTTATGTCAAATGGGAACCAGCCTTAAGTTGTACGGTTGTGCATTTACAAAATAATGAAGAGGAAATAAAGCTGCAAACTGGCCCAAATTTTCCTGGCATTAAAGTATAGGTGGTTTTCTCAGTGACGTCTTCAAATCTTAAAATCAAAACCATGATAGGTTCCGGATTTTGATCTATGTGAGGTTGACGATGACCTAGAAATAAATCTTTTTACAAGTTACCAGTTCTGTAAAGTTTTTGGTTTTGAAAATACTTCATTTTGATTATCACTTGCATGACACCAAATACTGAAATATATTTTGATTGAAAAAATGTCTCTCGTTATGATTCTCAGCAGTTAATTTAAACGTTTCAAGTATGTTAGAAGATGTATTTATACTCATTTGTACTGTTTCGCGAGTAAAAAGTAAGCACTTTCATGGCAAAGTAAACTCCAGATGTTTTTGTTGATTTTTGGCTGCCATATTGATGTACAAGGCCGGGTACATCTCAATGAAGTTGTGTGAAACGCTTCGGCAAATAACTCCGAAACTACAGGGGCACCCAACGAGAATATAGTTCAAAACCACTTAAAAGTAGCATTGTTAAACGTATTTTAGTATTTAAACGGTAGATATAGGCATATTTTTATCCCCTAAAAATTTTTCATCTGTTCGGATTTCCCAGCTGAAAGTCTAGCGATCCGAAAATTATAGGGATCAAAACTTACCTTTTCGAAAACTACAGCCAGAAAAAAGATAACTTATATATAAAAAACTTATAGGTGACGTTTTTAGGGTAAAAATCCGTTAAAAATGGGCAATTATACCATTTTTCAGATTTTCGAAAATCCTAGGAGAGGCAGGCAAGCAAAAATTTTACAACAAATGTTCCGAAAATTCTAGATTTCAAATCGTTTTCCGAACAGATATTTTCCGAAAATTGACGTTGGGTGCCCCTGAAACTATGTACCGCACAGACCTGAAAATTGTAGAGGTAGTTTATGAATTTGTTTCCTACAACATTTCACGTTATTGGCTTTTTTCGTTGAACGGTTCTGAATTTATTATTATTATTATATTTGATGTTAACTTATATTAGATTCCACACTATCTCTTACCTTTGCACATTTTGTACCTGGGATTCATCGAAGTTAATCTCGACTATTTCTTAATCAATACCGTTATGTTCGCGCCCAACAACTTCTATCTACTTCTGTTGCATCGAATTAATGCTTCATCCGATCCATGAATGAGCGAAAAAAAGCAGAGTTTTGTTTTCTTGCGCCAAATCTGCACTCAGATAAGGCAAGGACGGCGGAGCGTATTTTGTATTGTATGTGTGTTTGTGGTGTGTGTGTGTGTGTGGGGGGGGGGGGGGGGATAACTTGTAGGGGGTTCTGGGGGAATTCTCCGCCAGGAAATTTCGAAATCTCGAAGCTCGGAAATGATACTGTCAGCATTCTTGACGGGATATATAAAAAAAAAATAAACGTGGATCAACCGTAAAATTACAGATGTTTTACTTCTTATTTTTATTTTTTTGCTGAAAATGTGGGGGGGG
>JALIRR010008688.1:10000-17813 GCA_023091755.1 Montipora sp. Colony 1 RG-2022
GAAAATAACAAAAAGACGGCAACTGAAAATGGCATGCAGCCGTGCGTTGGTGGAGCTAAAAGATACCTGTAATGTCTACAAGGGATCGTTGGGCACTATTCTTGGCTACAGCTACGTTCACGGAGATGATAAGATGCAGGAGGATATTAAATCATCCGTTTCGGAAGCAGTCGAAAATGTGGCATTAAGCAAACGTCTCGATTGCGGTTTAGACTTTGCCCTTTCTCTGCCAGATTGGGTGCAATTGTATGTCAAGCCGGAAACGAAGCTGCCGGATGATGGATGGCAAACAGTGCTCATTACTGGGTTGCCTATGGGCAAACCCAGTCGAGGTCTGCGTTTAGTTTGTTTATTTTATTTATTTTATTTATTACTGGGTTGCCCTATGGGAAACCCAGTCGGAAAATAGGTAGATTTCCGTTTTAGTATTTTTTTCCGTGTCGGTAAAAGTCTTGCCTGTTACTCCCCTGGTGAGTGGTGTCTCTGTGCATAGAGCCTTCTGCGCGTATTTTCGTAGGATCGAGAGGGTAGTGGAACTGCGTAGATTTCTCTGGTGGACACAGTAGAATAATTAACTTAGCCTGCAATGGCGTCGAAAGTCATGCAACGCGAATGGCGTTTTAGTGGATCTTTAAACAAAATATACCCCTATGGAGCTCAATAATAGAAAATCAGTTGGATAAACTAGGCATGAATCTCAAAAGCGACGAGTACTGGACTTCGACAACAATCTATCGCCCGTCGAGACGAAATCAAAGTGAGCAGTATTTACCTGAAGTACATGGTAATTTGACACAATTGAGTTTCTTGTCTTCACGCACGCAATGAAATAGGAAGAGGTTTTCGCCTCTAAGAGCAAATATGTTGTTTGTTTCAATAAAATTTTCGCTGGAATGGGATTCTGTGGTATTTTCTGCCTTTGTGAATTATAATATCATGTTGTGTATTGAATTTTCGAGCTTAAGGTTGAAATGTGATATGGGAGAAGTTTTTTAGTATTGCTCTGTAAGCAGGAAGGGTTCACAGACCTGTTGGAAGCGTGCTTGAGTTTCAACAAAATGAGCCCCAAAATCAGCGAAAACTTGTGACGCAGATGAATAATAAAGTAGCTGCTATTTCCAAAATGATGGAATTACCTGGTGATAAATAACGTCGTACGCGTCTTGGAGAGTAAATTTTGACTTTGCATAAATAAGAGTTGGGCGATTGTGATCTCTGTTTTGACTTCGCTCATTTCATTGTCAAACTTTATAACACTTGACAGAAAAAGAAACTTACAAAAACCCGGTATCTTGCCATCATTTGACACAGATGCTTCACTGTTTGGCGAGTAAACATGCCGCGGTAACTTAATCACGGCGCCCGCTGAATTCCGGCCATGTCACTTTCGATTTTGCAATTTACTTGAACGTAGCAAAAATCTCCCAAAATGTTTGTCGCTGATCGTAACTTTTTATATTCTATATTCATGGTTCAAAATTAATGTTGTTTCCATGTCGTAAATATTTTATTCTCGATCGACCGTCCGAGAAACTTCCTTCTGCTCTTTTTTATCAATAGTTATTTGCTTTTTCATCAATATTTGTTTTGCATAAAGCAAGCTAACAGGATCTGTACCTTGCTGAGTTCGCATTTGTTAGCGTTAATACTTTAGTAGTATTTTCGGTCAGATGTTTTTGTTTTTTATGAGGGGTTTATTGTTTTGGTCTCTCATCCTAAAACTAACCCCGCGAAACAGGGCTTGACTTCCGTGAACTTTAGTATTACAAAGCTGTCAGATGCTTAGAGGGCACACTTGTCGTGAAAAGAAGTTGTGAGGGAACTTGAAAATTATCAACGTGTCAGCCCAGAAGCCAATGTTTCTCGCTTCTCTTTTATTTGTTATTCTTCAGAGACTGGAATGCTGTATTTCAATACCACACAATTCATTGCCTTCTGATTTTCTGTAGCACGTACCACAGGCAACCCAGTGTATGCTTCACAGAAGCATCTCGTTTTATTTTTATTTTTATTTATTTATTTTTTTCCGTGTCGGTAAAAGTCTTGCCTGTCACTCCCCTGGTAAGTGGTGTCTTTGTGTATAGAGCCTTCTGCGCGTATTTTCTTAGGATCGAGAGGGTAGTGGAACCGCGTAGATTTCTCTGGTGGACACAGTAGAATCATTAACTTAGCCTGCAATGGCGTCGAAAGTCACGCAACGCGAATGGCGTTTTAGTGGATCCTTTATAAACAAAATATACCCTTATGGAGCTCAATAATGGAAAGTCAGTTGGATAAACTAGGCATGAATCTCAAAAGCGACGAGTACTGGACTTCGACAACAATCTATCGCCCGTTGAGACGAAATCAAAGTGAGCTGTATTTACCTGAAGTACATGGTAATTTGACACAATTGAGTTTCTTGTCTTCACGCACGCAATGAAATAGGAAGAGGTTTTCGCCTCTAAGAGCAAATATGTTGTTTGTTTCAATAAAATTTTCGCTGGAAAAGGATTCTATGGTATATTTTCTGCCTTTGTGAATTATAATATCATGTTGTGTATTGAATTTTCGAGCTTAAGGTTGAAATGTGATATGGGTGAAGATTTTTAGTATTGCTCTGCAGGCTTTCTGATATTACGCGATGGTGCGATTTCGCACAATCGACCTCAAATCGCATCCGATCGCACAATTCACGAAAAAGCGCATAATTCACAAAAGGACGCACAAAGTTCATAAAATGCAACATAAATCAACACGTTTCTTAGAAATTCCTGCATAAATACGCCATTTTAAAGATGATTTATCTTGGAAAAAGGCTAAAAAACCGTTGTCACCTTCGATTTCGTGAACATTCGAAGTTCAAGGCTTTATTTTTCATGTCGGGGACCTGGTACGAGTCTCGTTCTATTGGTGCAACACAAACACGCCCTCATATACACACCACTGAAATGATACAGTTGTAAGTTTTTCGGCAAAATGTAGTTTCTTTCGTTGAAAACTGATAAAAACTTACTCATGGATAAGTTTGTTGTGAAAACGCTCGCTTTTTCTTCGACGAAGAAGGAAGTTCCCTCCTTCCGCCCAATCTGACAGCTCAAGATCGAGCAAGAAAGTACGTCACAGGTACGCTCCAAAGTGGACGATGGACTGATGTTTTTCTCGTCGTGCAATATTAGGGCCTTTTATACGAGAGAAAATAAGCCACGGCTTACTCTGGCCACGGGGTACAAAATACGCAAAAGGAACTATTTATACGAATATATATTCCCAGGTCAATATAAGCCGCGGCTTGAAAAAGACGTGAACGTAGATTTTGGGGTGTCTAGAAAACTAAGACCTAAGACCTAAGACCTAAGACCTAGAAAACTAAGACCCAGATTTTGGGTGTCTAGAAAACTAAGACCTAGAAACTCCCCCCTAAGACCTAGAAAACTAAGACCTGGAAAACTAAGACCTAGTTTCTAGGGGGAGTTTCTAGGTCTTAGTTTTCTAGACACCCAAAATCTGGGTCTTAGTTTTCTAGGTCTTAGGTCTTAGGTCTTAGTTTTCTAGACACCCTAGATTTTGTACCATTTATACGGGGTGAACGTAAGCCGCTGCCAGAGAAAGCCACGGCTTATTTATTTTCTCTCACATAAATGGGGGTATGGCCCTATTGTGATTGACCATCTTCGGAAGTTCGTGGTTGACAAGCACCTTGATCATTCATTTGGCATGTTAGCTGTGTCCTTTCAACTTTTAACTTGGTGCACCGGTAATGCAGAAGACCTCATTTTTTTTATTTATCTCAACTAATGTCGATCAAGATACATAATTACTGTTCCTTTGTATCCAAAATGTCTTTAGGGCAGCAAAAAAGTGTTTTTCTTAACCTGAAACCTTATAAAACAAGCTTAAAATTGCTGAGAAAAAAATTGCATAATTTACATTCTTTAGTAGCTGCTATTGCCAAAATGATGGAATTACCTGGTGATAATAACGTCGTACGCGTCTTGGAGAGTAAATTTTGACTTTGCATAAACAAGAGTTGGGCGATTGTGATCTTTGTTTTGACTTCGCTCATTTCATTGTCAAACTTTATAACACTTGACAGAAAAAGAAACTTACAAAAACCCGGTATCTTGCCATCATTTGACACAGATGCTTCACTGTTTGGCGAGTAAACATGCCACGGTAACTTAATCACGGCGCCCGCTGAATTCCGGCCATGCCACTTTCGATTTTGCAATTTACTTGAACGTAGCAAAAATCTCCCAAAATGTTTGTCGCTGCTTGTAACTTTTTATATTCGATATTCACGGTTCAAAATTAATGTTGTTTTCATGTCGTAAATATTTCATTCTCGATCGACCGTCCCGGAAACTTCCTTCTGCTCTTTCTAAAAACTGTGTATCAATGGTTATTTGCTTTTTCATCAATATTTGTTTTGCATAAAGCAAGCTAACAAAATCTGTACCTTGCTGAGTTCGCATTTGTTAGCGTTAATAGTATTTTCGGTCAGATGCTTCTGTTTTTTATGAGGGGTTTATTGTTTTGCTCTCCCATCCTAAAACTAACCCCGCGAAACAGGGCTTGACTTCAGTGAAGTTTAGTATTACAAAGCTGTCAGATGCTCAGAGGGCACACTTGTGGTGCAAAGAAGTTGTGAGGGAACTTGAAAATTATCAACATGTCAGCCCAGAAGCCAATGTTTCTCGCTTCTCTTTTATTTGTTATTCTTCAGAGACTGGAATGCTGTATTTCAATACCACACAATTCAGTGCCTTCTGATTTTCTGTAGCACGTACCACAGGCAACCCAGTGTATGCTTCACGGAAGCATCTCGTTTTTTTAAAACTTGGCAGAAGTGGAGTTACTAATGCAGACTTGACTATAATGTTGGGTGTTTGTGAAGAGTAGTTAGGACTTTTCCGGAGCGTGGCATCTGTGTCCTTAAACGTTTATTTTCACCTTTCTTTTTATAAAGAGGGATGAAGATTTGAATTGTTTGCTGACCAAGAATATGCTTAAAGCCTGCAAATCAATGGTGTTCTCAGTGGTCCAATCAATACTTCAGATTATTCCAGTGGACCCCAAAAGTGGCATTAATATTCCTGGTTATTCTGTTGGCTTGGGGCCAGCTTTGACATGGGCCATAAGGGAAGCCAATCTTCACCATGCAGCAAGACCAACAATGCTGTTTATTCTAAAGCTGGATGAACGACCATTTGCAGGTAAAACAAATATGCATTTATGGCCACATTCTTTGGTAATTCAATTGTAAAGATAAGTTCTGCAATCTTTGCCGTTAACTTTTTTCTGCTTGTGTAAGTTTTGTAGATTTGGATTTGTCCATCTTCTAGGGCCATGTGGCCTCTTCAACTAAAACCACCTTACCTTAGATTTTTACCTGGGTTTATGAGCCCTCATATTTTAAAATCATCAAATCAATAATTTTGCTCTGGTGCTTTAATGTTTAAGCACTTTTTGGGAGAAGTTTTCTTGCATTGATTGATATTACTTTACAAGTATGATTGAATATTAAGGTCATTTACTTAATAGGAAAAGACCAAGTGGGAGTTGTTGCAGTTGATGTGGACCACAATAGCTCTGAAAGATGTAGATCTCACCAATCAGCATCTTTGGATCCCACGGTACATTTGTACATTCGAACTTGACACCGATGAAAAACGACGCAATCTGTACGAATCTTTTCACTGAAGAATTTCTAAATACATATCATAATGTTGTTCGAGCTGTGAACTAAACAAAAACTCCAATTCACTTTGTGGAGGCAAAGTCGATCTCCGGCCGGCTATGTTTGGAAATTTGATTGATGGAATCCAAAACGCAGTTTGGCTCTTAGCGCTTGAAGGTGAGATTCCGCAGAATGTCCCTTAAGAGCTTTCATAGCTTCCGTAGGTCCCTTAAATTTCCACCATAAATGAAGGACAGATACCAAACATTAGAAAATAACAGTACACGAGAATAACGACAAATATTGAAACCCGACCACGACCCCGGTTCCGACCCCGTGTTTTGGCTCCTACCCTTTCTGTTATCTTACAAACAGCGAATTTAAAAAAGAAGCTAAAAATAATTCTTAAGTAATTTTTCTGTTTGAAAAGGTGTCCTTAATTTGAATTCGATCCGGAAACTACATTTAGATTTGATCTAGACCTATATATAAGGCTGAAAATCTGTTATAAGAAATTTGCATGTCGATTTGGACTGAAAACGTGGATGAAGATTATACCCTTAAATACGTAATTGCAATACTTCATATATTAGATCACAAAATACATCAAGCAACTTCTGATTCCGATCAACTTGTGATGTGAGGACCTCTGAATGCCCGAGAGTCAGTAACAACAGCATTACGGTCATGTTCAAACGCAGATTGCATATTGTGCATGCTGAATGAGGACTTTTCTTTTTCATTAAAAAGAAAGGAACTTTATTTACGTGTCTAGTCGTTCTAGCGCTGGAGCACTAATTGGGGACACTGTAAACTGAAATTAACAATGAAAGCAAATGTTGGTTTTTGAGGAGAGGAGAACCCGGAGTACCCGGAAAAAACCTCTCGGTGCAGAGTATACAGAGCCAACAAACTCAACCCACATATGACGCCGAATCTGGGAATCGAACCCGGGCTACATTGGTTGGAGGCGAGTGCTCTCACCACTGCGCCATCCCTGCACTCCCTCATTTCATTCTTTAATCACCGATAACCAGAAAAGAGGCATGACATTAACCTGTGACCTTGGAGGCAGTACAGCCCAGTGGTTAGGGCACTTGCCTTGAGATCTGGAAATCCTGGGTTCAACACACGTTTTTACTACTCTTTGAATTTGTTCCAGGTAGTCACTGGTTCAATTTTCTGACTGCACTTGTAAATAACCAACTGGTTTGCCTCCGGCCAGTTGCGATTCTTAAAGTTTTTCTGTTCAATGCTGGAAGATATAAGCTATTAGCTACTCTAAAATTCAAGGGTAAATGATTAACAATTATTGGGCAAGGTTGAGCAAAATATCGTGATTTGTCAGTGGCAAGGGCTGAGGCAAATAATTGATCTGCGAACTCAAATCACGATATTTTGCGATAACCGAGTTCAATATTTCTGTTATCATTCGATGTCTAAGTTTGTTTTTCACAATTCTCAACACTAAAATCACTTTCTGAAAGTTCAGGAAAGCGAACTGCCATTTTAACGCAATAGCGTGTTTTCGATTACGCATGGGCAGAATATAATTTGCAGGAAAACACTTACTTGTGGACAGTTATTTGCATGTCAGGTGGTGGGCTCTCGGCCAATGAAAAGGAAGGAAAAATACGTCGAATGATAATGATACTTAGTATATACCACACAGCTGAATAGTGATTATCCAAATTATATTCACCTCCGAGTAACCGGCGCACGAGATTTGAAATTCTCCACTGTATTCAAAAAAATAAAGTTTTCGTGGTTCGTTTTTTATTCAACCTGTGTGGTATATACTAAAACAATTATTCACCGATATCCAGCACTATTCACCTCCACTTCGGTAAATAATTGTTAATTATTTTTTTTCTCTGTGAAGGACACCAACATATGTCATCAAGGTTTATTCGGTTGTACAAATAATCCCGAACAATGCATTTTGAGAAAAAAAATGCACAAGATCTGAAGTTTAACATGACCTGAAGAATCCGGAATAATAATTTGAACGTACGTCAAAAAATTCATCTAGACTGAAGCCTACCCCTCAAAATGTTTGATATTAGTTAAATTTCAAAGATTCAGTCGTCCTCGGCGTTATAAATCGAATTGAACTACCTTTACTTGAAACGCTTTCTTCTTCACAAAAGCCAA
>JALIRR010008689.1:0-2500 GCA_023091755.1 Montipora sp. Colony 1 RG-2022
CCCTTAACAAAGAGATCAGGTCTGTTCGGAAGAAACAGGCAGTCTTTCACGAATGAATTTAGATGAACACCGTCACTGCACAATAAAGGCCAGAAGTGGGCCGATTTCCACATAGGTACAATCAGAGTTCCTAACGCCTTGCAGCCACGCATGTGACACAACACTCTGCCGATGAGAGTTGTCGGAGGTACAAGCCAGTTATTATCTGAGGACCAATCTTGTGAAAAAGCATCAACAGCCTCAGCACCCGGCTGAAGGAATCTGGAATTAAACTTGGGCAATTTAGCATTGTAACTGCAAGCAAATCTGTCAACAAAATGCGGGCCCCAAAGCTCTTCGAGATGAAAAAACACGTCATCAATAACAGAATAATCGTCAAAATCAACTATCTTGCTGAAAAAACCTGCCGAGAATTTTGATCGCGCGGTATCCAGTTCAAAGCTAGCTGAATTTTCCTGTGAGAGGTGAAAAGAAAAATGTCCAAAGCAATGTCTTGCAACTTGCCGAACTGAATAATCCTAACAACATTTTTGATTATCGGTGTTACAGCGTACCCTAAGACCAGATAAGTGAGCTTCAAAAGCTGCGAGTGCAAAGTTAATTGCAGCAAGTTCCCTCCAGGCTCAAGACTTTGGAGACTCCTCCGTTGACCAATTTCTGTGAGAAACTAGACTAGAACCTTGGACAAACGCGCCACAACCACTAAGTGACGCGTCAGAAAACAAAACTTTGGACGGAACAAAAGGGGGTGGCCAGAAAATTGAAGCTCTTGTTTACCCTGATCCTGCACAAAAACAAAGGAGTTCCATAAATGCCGCGAATTAATGATAAAATGCAAA
This sequence comes from Montipora sp. Colony 1 RG-2022, assembly GCA_023091755.1. Classification (NCBI taxonomy): domain Eukaryota; kingdom Metazoa; phylum Cnidaria; class Anthozoa; order Scleractinia; family Acroporidae; genus Montipora; species Montipora sp. Colony 1 RG-2022. The sequence goes on from JALIRR010008689.1 coordinate 840, forward strand.
TATCTAGTCATGATTAAGGTAACATTCCCACAACTGAAAGTCATTGAAATAATCTGACCAACAATCGACGCAATGGTCTTGACATGAACAAAAGCAGATTGTTCCAGATTGGAACAAACGTCATTAAGATCAGAACAAGGCTTTTCAAGTCAGGCATCGGAGGCGAAAATAAAACCGGTGTGGGTGTCAGAAATGACATCCTGCTTATTACTGGAGACCTAAATGCTAAAGTGGGAAAAGGAACGCCAGAAGAAAGAGAGGTACTGGGACAACAAGGTACAGGAGACAGGAACGAGAATGGCGAAAGGCTCTGTGAGTTCCGCGAGATGAATGGTTTAGTCATCACAGGAACAATTTTTCCCCATAACGAAATTCATAAAGCAACATGGACATCACCAAATGGCAGAACCAAGAACCAGATAGACCACACAATGATTGCAAAAGAATATAGATCGTCAGTCATGGATACTCTAGTCAGGAGAGGTGCAGATGTGGGAAGCGACCACTACCTAGTGGAGACTAGGCTCAAGCTGAAGTTGATAAGAAACCCAAGGGAAATGAAAGGTCGAACAAGGTTGGATACGCAGAAATTAACAGACGAAGTGATCTTGTCTAATACAACATTGAGGTCAGAAACAGATTTCAAGCCCTGACAGAGTTGGATGAAGAAAATTCCGACCACATGAACAACAGGATGAAGAGTATATATGTTGGTGCAGCTAAAGATGTACTAGGCATAGCTGAGAGAACCAGCAAACCTTGGTTGCGCGACGGGACGTGGAAGAAAGTAGAGGAAAGGAGGCAACTAAAGTTGAAGTTAGAAAGTACACGTTCAGAAAGAGTCAAGAAAAGAATAAAAGAAGAGTACAAAGGAAAAGACCAGGAAGTTAAACGAAGTGCTCGTGAAGATAAGAGGTATTGGATGAATGAGATGGCAGATATTGCTGAAAGAGCAGCAGAAAACGGGAGAGCAGGGGAATTACATTGTATAGTGAAGACTTTGACAGGTGAGAAGAAAAGAACAAGTACAGTAGTCAAAGATAAAAATGGAAAAGTGAAAAACTGAAGATCTGGAAAGAACACTTTGAAGTACTCCACCTGTCAGGCCTATAGAGCCACATGAAATTGAAACAAGGCAAAATGACAGAGAGTTCGACATCGGAGCATTCCAACCAACAGAGGTGAAAAATGCTATAAAATCAACGAAAAGTGGGAAGGCAGCTGGTCATGATAGCGTAGTTGTAGAGCTTCTAAAGACAGATTTGGAAGAAAGAGCAAAGGAGTTGACAAAGTTGTTCAACAAAGTGAAAGAAGAGGGTGTAGCACCAAAAAGCTGGAGCAAAGGACTAATAGTAAAGGTACCCAAGAAGGGTAACTTACGTGAGTGTACGAACTGGAGGGGTATCACACTTTTACCAGTCATAAGTAAGATCTTTGGCAGAGTGTTGATAAGTAGAATTAAAAAAGGAGTTGACAACATCTTGAGGAAGGAGCAAGCAGGGTTCCGAGAGAACAGAAGTACCATCGAACAGATTTTTACTCTCAGGAAAATACTGGAGCAAGTCAATGAATGGAATGTAACTCTGTACACACATTTCATAGACTTTGAGAAAGCATTTGATTCTATACATCGCGAAAGTCTATGGAACATCATGTCAATA
>JALIRR010008689.1:7500-10000 GCA_023091755.1 Montipora sp. Colony 1 RG-2022
TATTATTATTATTATTATTATTGTTATTATTATCAGTAGTAGTAGTAGTAGTAGTAGTAGTAGTAGTAGTAGTAGTAGTAGTAGTAGTAGCAGTAGTAGTAGTAGTGGTCATATTACGCAATACCCATGCAATTTTCTGTCTTCTAGGAAGCGTTAAATGCCATAGAGCTTTAACTAAGTGACTTGAATGTTCCCAAATGTTTGAAGCAGCAGGATAGAAATTAAGCACTTAAGAAAAACGTCACAACGTTAGAATTTTGCAAACATGTTTCGGATATTTCGATAACCATCGTCAGTTCATGGATGTTTCAAGGTTTGGGACTACATAAAGACGCGCACGTGGGGAAATAAGGTAATACCTGGGGAAAAACTTCGAATACAAAATGCACTGAATAAGAAACAAAGACATACTAGGTATTACGGGAATTTAAACGACAATACAATAATAACAGTAATGCAAGGGGAACATAAAATTAAAATACAAGTGTGAAATTAGCATGTTTCAGTTGTTTGTTCAGTGCGGTTCGCTCCCTTTCTATATGGAAAGGTTCTTTGATCTTTAGCTGGAAGGTGTAATAACCGAGTCTAAAATGGCAAAGCAGCTACCTGGACATAAGTTCTTACACGACATACAAGTTACCTACATCATACATTCTTAAATTTTCTTTTGGCCATGTACCAAGCATGCCCGTTAAATGGCCTGAAAACACAAACATACCATCAGCTTAAAGGCTTATTATACTTTCATTTATTTAAAATTGTTACGAAAAATAGCATTGCGTGACAAGTGTTACTTTCTAGACGCTTTGCGAGAGTTCGTAGTTTGTTTATATTTAGGTTTGTACGTAAGCGTTTCTAAATCAGTGTGTTTTATAATCTTTCTATAATTAGATTCATTACTAATTTAGAAAGTTCTAGAAGTTTAGTGTCAGAGTATATAAGTAGACAAGTCTGAGTGGAGTGTTTTTCTAATTAGTTTTTCACAAGCGAAGAGAGTTGACGTTGGCCGTGTTTAGTCAAGTGTGACAGAAGCTGTGTTTATTCAAGCTGGCGGAGGCCGTGTAAGTTTGTCAAGTACGTGTTATTTAGAATTTTACTTCGTGGAAACTACGTTCATTTTTGGAATAAATCTTCTTGTTGTTGTTCCGACAACCCTGCGTTCAGTTTAGTTTGCAAACTACCTTTCCTCTAAACATTCGAACTCGTAACATTGGGGGCCTGTCCGGGAGAGGAATTCATTTGTTTGCCTACTACAGAAACCAGGAAAGGACAATTCAAGAAGGAGTTACAGCTAAAGTGAGGAGAACTGTGCAAGAGAGTATATTGTGTTTTTGCTGTGGAATACTGCTATGGAAATGGAAAAGCTTTTGCAGATGGGGAAAGAATTTGGATTGCAAGGAGAAAAGCTGCTCGCGTTTGTAGAGAAGCAACAAAAGTTAGAACAAGAAAGAAGGAGGGAAGAGGAAGAAAAAGGAAGGAAGAGGAAGAAAAACAAGAGAAACGCAGACAGTTTGAAGAAGAACGAAGAAGGGAACAGGAAGAAAGAGAAGAAAAACGTAGGCGGTTTGAAGAAGAAAAAGAAGAGAAACGTCGATTACTTGAAGAAGATAGAAGAAGAGAAGACGAAGAGAGAGAAACTAGGCGACAAGAACGCGAACTAAGAAAATTGGAGATGGAAGCCGAGCTGTTGAAACAGGAAGAGGCTATTGAAGCGGCAAGAAGAGAACATGAGCTGGAGATTTCACGTTTGGCTGTGGAGAATGCTGACGGACGTCCTGAAGTGTGAGAGGATCGGGCTAAGGCACCTAAACTCCCCTCGTTTGTTGACGGTAAAGACGATTTGGACGCGTATTTGCAGAGGTTCGAGAGATTTGCCGAGACAGCTAAGTGAAAAAAAGATGGATGGGCATCGAAGCTCAGTGCTCTGTTGTCTGCACGGGCACTAGAACTGTATTCACGTCTACCGGAGGACGCAGCTAAGGATTATGACAAGGTAAAGATTGCGTTAACGAAGAGATATGACCTTACTGAAGACGGCTATCGTCGAAAATTTAGAGCATCCAAACCAGAAGTTGACGAAAGTCCGGAGCAGTTTATTGTGCGACTGGACAGATACCTGTTACGGTGGCTAGAGCTTTCGAATACTGCGCGAAGCTTGATGGTCTTAAGGACTTGATCGTGAAGAACAATTTATTGACTGCCCTAAGGATTTGGCAATTCACCTGCGAGAAAGGGCGCCTGAGACTCTAGCAAAGATTGCGAAGATCGCTGACCAGTACTTGGAGGCTCATGGTAAACATTTGTTCAACTCAGCGGGCAGAAAGCCAACAGTGCAGCCTGAGAGGGAAGAGGCCAAGAACATGCAGATTAATCCACCAGCTCTGCATTGCTTTAAGTGCAACACCCGAGGTCATAAAGCCGTCAACTGCCCAACCCTAACAAGAAAGTGTTTCCTGTGTGGCAAGCAGGGGCATGAAGCTAGAAACTGTCGAACAGGTGG
>JALIRR010008690.1:0-5000 GCA_023091755.1 Montipora sp. Colony 1 RG-2022
TCATGCGACAAGTTTTGCGTCTTATTTATAAATAAATTTTCTGGCAGTTTTAATTATTTCTAAATAAGAAAAAATGTCACAAATTTCTTCTAAATAATTTTTTTACAAACGGCGCCCCATAGAATACTGTGCAGATTTGACTACAAATAAATAAAATTATAAATGTAGCCAGACAAGAGAGATCCGAATTTTAGTGTAAAGGCACATCCACTCCTTAACTGAGTTTGTTAAAACCATAACCATACCCATAACCCACCATTCTTGTACATATCAGCACAGTTAGTATATTAGAAATACAGCTCACTTTGATATCCGACGGCGAAAGATGCAATTGTTGTCGAAGTCCATTATTCCTCCCTTTTAAGATTTCAGATATTCATTTTTTGACGTTCTATTCTTTAAGCTCCATAAGGGTATATTTTGTTTAAAAATCCCATAAAACATCATTAGCGTTACATTGGCTTTGCCGCCATTGTATCCACCGGATAAAATCTACGCATTTTTACTACCCCCTAAAGCCAGCTACCAAAGATACGCGCAGAAGACTCTACGCACACAGACAATACTTAGCAGGGGAGTGACAGAAAACACCCTATTGCGCAACCTTTCCATTTTCTCGAAACGGAAAAAAAGAATGAAAATAAAACGGACAAATTCAACTCATATTATGACTGGATTGCCATATGGCAACCCAGTAATAAGCATCACCAAGTTTCCCTTGCACTCTTCCCCCACAACAGACAATTAACGTCACAAAGTGTCTCCCAAATGCTGTTCTTTAAGTAAAGATTAACTGCTGCATTTACCCAAAGCTAAAAATAATGCTAACCTTTACCCTTACCTTATTGTTGTAAATAGGTAGCAAATGCTTGAAGGGACACTTCGTGTTGAATTGGGCGTGCACAGTAATTAGGTGCATAGTTTCTGGACATATTATTATTTAAGTATCTTATCACATACGGGAAAAAATTACTGAAAGCTCATTGGCTAAGATGGGTTAAGAGTCCCTGCCCGTAATTATCAAACACAACTCGGCAAGGGTCGAAAATTCGATTTCGCTCATATTTTTATGGTAGACAGGCTAGGGCATGACAAAAACTACTGGATAGTTTTTTCGGCAAAATATCCTTTTATTTCAAAGAAATATGCAAATTATCAAATTCCGTTAAAATCGCCATGTCACGCACTATTTTATTAAACAACTTTGAGAGTCTCGCATGGAAAACAACATTATTCTTCCGTCTTTAGAACACTCAAATATTTTTGTGCAATGTTTAAATGTGTGCTTGGTCGATTTTAGTGAATGTTGTGCTGTTGTTTTGGGTGGAAAATAATTAAATTTCGAAGACATGTATTTCATTCACTTAAAAGTACTTCGTAAATATAATTAATTTTCATCATGTGCGAAACCTTCAAATGGATTAAGCTTCTGGTGGTTGAATCGCCGAAGAATGTTCTACAGATTCCTGTAAAAATTTCTTTGGGCAAATGATTGTGAGCGACGCGAGAGCTTTTCAAAGTACGTTAAAAATGCAAATATTTGCCCTTCGTCGTCAAATATCAATTGACGGGTTACACGTAAATCTTAGCATGCGCCACATGACTTGACCCATATTAAGTTGAAATAGACACAGAGATGATAATTTCGAAATTTTCTAACCTTATTGGCAGTAAGAGACAGGTCCATAGGCCGATTTAACGTGTTTCTTTCACGATTCGTCGCCTTTAAGCGGTCAAAGTTTGCTTCTGTTTAGACAACGTCTAATGCACATCGCCAACTGTCAACGTAATCAGTGGTCGAATATCATGAATCTGTGATCTTCTTTCGCGGCATATAATCATCACTGCATCTACCTAAGTCAACAGCTGCTAAGCAATTCGTGGATAGTTGTTTGCGTTGTACGTACTACACCAAGTTGACCAAAATATTACATTTGATTGCGACCTTTTACCTTTGCTCCCAAGAGTGTCGGCGCCCGCAGCACAATCTTGCAGCGTTCGTTATTTGGTCGTCACGCAATGCTATCATTTTAGTAGGTAGCTACACCGGTAGGGGTATATAGTAATAATAATAATAAAAAAATCAAACAAATAAAAAAAATGTAAAACAAATATAAATATTTGATTTCGATATATTCGTATTTTGCTTTCCATATTTTGTATTGGGCACTCTAACACTGCGACGCGCCTTACCGTGGCCACCCAACAAACATTTTTTTCAAGTTAGCCAATCAGTGTGAGCGGATTTGATTGACAGACAAGCCTCCATTTGGTTCTTGCGCGTTGAAACTTTCTATGGAGGTGTGTCTGTCAATCAAATTCGCGTATCTTGATCAGTAGCTAACTTGTAAAAATGTTTGTTGGGTGGCCACGGTATGGCGCGTCGCACTGTAAAATAAGTGAAACAATTTGTTGAATGTTCATCCGTTTTTAGTCTGGGCTAGCGTGCAGTTCTTTGATTGGCTACGCTACTATCTATTCTGTGATAGATAGTATTTAGTGTAGCAGCTAACAAAATTAATGACGGCCGCCTCTTGGCGTTCTCAAAGTGTCTGTGAAGAGGATTTAGATAAAGTTTTCAACCACTAGTTGATTTATGCTAAAAGGGAATGAGACGAAGACCCCCGAAACCCGCCCCGAAAGAGCTCTAACTCGGGCCCCGGCCACAGTAAAGCTTAAGCGTTTTTATCTCGAAGAAAACGAAGCAAAATATTTTCGCCCACACTAACGTTTAATTTTCCCATTGGTTTCATCTGTCCAAACTAAAACGTTGGAAAACGATAAGAACGAGTTGGACCTAGGATTGTGCATATGTGAAATAAATGTTCAGTTAATACCACTACATTCACAAAGAAGTCCCACCACGCGCTAGCTCTTCCCGGTCTAGTCCAATGTCTCCTTTGTCTTTCGTATGGCTTTCCTTCTCTATCTCTATATCTCTTCGTGCCATAAGGCACATAAGGCTTTGACATTCTCTTTCCATCCACTTCGGTTTGCTGCTAAAGCTCTGACAGTCGTCCATGATTGCCACCCAGCTACTCGTCTTTCGTCTTCAACCATTCTCCTCCATGTTGTTTTTGGTCGACCTGGTCTCCTCCTCCCCTCTGGCCTCCACTCCAATGCTGTAACACAGTGCTCCTCTCTGTTCTTCCTCAATATATGCCCGATCCAATTCCATCTTCGGCGTCTGATCTCATCACTCGTTCTGTTCACTCCTGTGGTCTCCTGGATTTGTTGGTGCGAGATGGTCCGTGGCCATCTTATTCTCAGTATGCGTTTCATGCATTTGTATTGGAAAGCGTCCAGCTTCTTTGCTTCTGTTTTCGTGAGTTTCCAAGCTTCGCAGCCATACATCAAAACTGCTCTGACAATTGTTTTGAACAATTGAACTTTCGTCTTCCTGCTAATTTCGTTACAGTCCCAAATTCTTCGCAACCTGTAGACAGTTTGTCTGGCTTTACTTAGTCTCTGTTGTATGTCTTTGGTCGCCACGCCTTCTTTATCCAGCAGTGCACCTAGGTACTAGGTTTCCTTCATCAGCTCTGAATTGTTATGGCGGAATCTCACAAAACGCTTCAGGCATTAATTTGTGACATTTTGTTTCCGTGCGGAGATCGGGTGACTTCGAACGCGTAAGAAAAACTGCAAATTGGGGAGAGGCTTGTGAAGATTTGTCAGTTTTAAAAAAATGTCTGTTGTCGAGCGCGCGCAAGATGATGCGTTTGGTACCGGGGTTGGGTAACGGTATGATTACCGGTATGTTGCGAAAAGCAATATGCCACGTCAATATTCTAACATGGCCCCAAGGCTTTCAGGACAAACATCCATATTTGGTGTTGTCTTCTTTGTATCCAGTCTCTTTCGGGAATTTAGAGACAAAAGAAACTTTAAAAAGTTACAAAATAATTATCCCTAAAGCCTCAGAGCAAGTAAGAATATTGATATATCGAACGTGGCCTATTTGAGTAAAAAAAAAACTTTGCAAAAGACGCACAAAAGTCTCCGACTGTCGCGAGAGTATTCGAAAACAAATTCTGCGAAGTTGAAAAAAAGACTAACGACTTCTTTTTGTGTTTGCACTGTTTGGTTTTGTGGAAGCTGCTTTTGCACAGCGCGGAAAGACCTAGGAACGAGTTTAAGCCGAAAGTGTTACGCAATGTAGGTAGCGGGTCGCGTAAGAGATGACAACAGGAGACAACTCAGAAGACAAAGGGAAAATAGTCATTCTTTATATTCTTTTATTTACTCTCTTCCCACTCAACAAGATTTTGTGCTCAAAATGGTTACGTATATATCAGGATAGAAATTGCCCTACCCCTACCCTCTAGGCTGGGATGACAGCATTGCGTGACAAACAAATGACGAACCGCTGCAAAGTATTCAAGGTCAAGCAGCAATCGTTCAGATGTGGTAGTATTTTGGCGCTGTGCGAAGTAAGCAACTATCCACAAATGACTCAGCCGTTGCTGAGTTAGATGCAGTGGCGATCAGATGCGCCGAAATATGGTATTTGACCATTAAATACGATGACAGTTGGCGATGTAGATCAGACATTGTGTAAACAGAAGGAAACTGTACTGCTTTATATGTGCCGAATGGCGGGAAAAACACGTTAAATCGGCTTTTGGATCTGCCTTATGCAGCAAATAAGGTTAGAACATTTCGAAATTATCATCTCTGTGTCTATTTCAACTTAATATGGGTCAAGTCATGTGGCGCATGCTAAAATATATGGGTAACCAGTCAATTGATATTTGACGACGGAAGGGCAAATATTTGCATTTTTAACGTACTTTGAAAAGCTCTCGCGTCGCTCACAATCATTTGCCCAAAGAAATTTTTACAGGAATCTGTAGACCATTCTTCTACGATTCAACCAGCAGAAGCTTAGTCCATTTGAAGGTTTCGCACATGATGAAAATTAACTATATTTACGAAGTACTTTTAAGTGAATGAAATACATGTCTTCGAAATTTAATCATTTTCCACCCAAAACGACA
>JALIRR010008690.1:10000-17801 GCA_023091755.1 Montipora sp. Colony 1 RG-2022
CAATTCCTGGTGGTGTCTTACCCCACTGGCGGTTGTGATGTCATGTCAAATTGTCCAACACCTACATTGACTGAATAAATTCAAGTAAAACTGACCTGTTGTTGTCGCAGTAGGCAAGGAGGTGGATGATTTACCAGTAGCCGGAGTTGCTGTGATGGGAGTGGCTGAGGAGCTTTCTGGTACTGATGTTGTAGAGGCAGTGCTCTCTCCAAAAGAGAATGGTGGGGTTGGTGTGACGGTGGGAGGTGCTGTTGTCTTGTTTGAGTCTTGCGACAGGGTAGAACCTGTTGACCCACCAGTCTCCGCATCTAAACGTCCGGAGTATTGACCACTTGTCCAACCCCGAGTAAATCCAGATGTTGGGTCAGTTGAAGCTGTAAGTTTGTCAAGTGTAAAAGGAGAAGATGCAATAAGGTGAATAGGGTGACTAGCCACCTCCCATTTTGGCTCCTTTTTTCTATTTATCTGCTTTTTATTGTATTTGTATTTTTGCTGGAACAGATGTTTACCTGACGTGAATTTTTTATTAAGGCAAAACATAAGCAAAGTCAAAATGGCAGCCTAAACTATCTGAATTTTGTCAGAGTGTATGTTGCCGGTAAAGTCCTTTCTCCGGTTGAATCCGTTTTTCCCTAGGTTAAATTGGTGATCCTCCTTTTACTCAGTTTGAATACGCACTCAGATGAATTGAACAATATATATACTTTTGAGCCTAAACTATGCTAAGAGAAAAATTAGGGCCAGGTTAGGATTAGTTTTGTTATTATACATGGATATCAAACAAAAGTAAATAATGAAAAAAGAACTGTGCTGAGCTAGGAATATTCGTCGTCTTAGTGTAGTGTTGAAGACAAAGAACTATATTTCTGGGGGGGTCCGAGTTCTAGAACCGTTAAGGGCACATAGTATACTTCTTTCAAAAATTGCTTGCTTACCATGTTGTTATATTGAGACTGAATGGATAACTCGGAATACAGAAACCGATAAGATGATACGAAACATTAAGAAGATTTGTTGAGATGCATAAGACAGATCTAAAGCCCTGGCCAAATTATCGACCAAAGTTGGATTCAACCCAGCCTCCAACTTTGCTCGATCCAACATTGTTTGACCGTTTGGCCACCCATGTTGGATGAAGTTCGTCCAACATTTTTTGTTCGATCAAGTGTTGGATGGAGTTTGCTTTTGATCAAACACTGCACTCCTACGAGCGGTTTTGGTTTCAGTGTTAGCGCCATACTTACAAATGTAGCGCCAACTTGAGCTTGAATGTTTCATCTAGCAATGTTGGATAGTCTTTTGCCACTACCTCAACATTTACATCCAACAATGTTGCATGTGGAATCCAACTTTGTTCGATAGTTTGGCCAGGGCTTAAGACAGAGCTTGAATCCTTTTTGGGGGGGTTGATAGCTGCTTTACACTAGGTAGAGTGCATATTCAACCTACAATACAGGACACATTTAGTTACAAGATCGCAGCTTATCCTGTTTCCCGCTCCCCCCAATTTAATGTTGAGTGAGAATTTTTCGGGCAACTGCTAGTAGTTGCAAAAATCAACATTGAAGAAGGCAAGGGGAAAACGGGGATGGGTGTTTTAACAAATGTGACGAGTCTTATAACTAGATCCGCCACTGAAAACCCAGTCTTAACAACAGGTTAACCATGACTTGTCAACCTGGCACTTTGTTTCTTGTAATGTGAGTAATTTTTAGTAAGCATGCTTCTCAAGGTTGTTGTAAATTCAGAGAGTTTTTTTTCAAATCATTACGTAACTGATGAAGATGTGAGGCACATAGAAACCTGTCTTGCAAATATAACATTTCGTGATCTTTTTTAAGGTTACTATAGAACTTCACGGGTGTCCTTTGCGAAAATTCAACGCGCTTTGTTGAGCGCAACAGTCATAAACTATACCTTGATTGAAAGGCCATGAACCTTGAGCGACTGATGTTTCTGATCGAATTTATCGGGTATCGAGTTTTAATACAAAGGGAAGCCTTCTATATGATGTCAATCACAAGGCGTTTATCGTCAAAACCGTGTGACGCTTTTTAGTGCGAAGTCCGAAGGACGGAGAACTATTAGGTTTAGAATGGGGCATGATACTTCAAGTAAGCAACATAATATTTCCTGATTAAAATTCCGGTGTCAGATGTCATTATTCCAAAGGGTCGGACACAATATGATGCTTTACTTGACGCAAAATAGGTTGAAAATTCTTCAAATTCTTTGTTAGACCACGCGTAGTGGTGGGTAAGTATCTCGAAATATTTCATCTAGGGGTAGGTGAGTCTGCTGGTCTTTTGAGAACAAAATGAGAAATGTCGCTGATTTACTCCGGCCCCTAAAGATGATATGTGGTCGATCTCCGAAATCGTCAACGGCGAGAGAAGGGTAAATCGCGTGGCACGTACTTAGCGGATCAGTCCGCCATTTTGATGTCGCTTTGCTCGCTACGTATGAAAGGGAAGTTTTGGTCTATTTTGTTGCTTCTATTTTATGTCGAGGGAATCTACCTGCCTACTTTACAACAACAAGCATGTTTATGGCAATTAAATTACTATTTGAGCCTTTGGCTTACGCAAATGTGCCTTTGTCGCTTTTATTTTCCTTTGCTTTTAAGATTAGCAAATGGTCAAAGTGAAACCACTTCTTGTTTTCTTCTTGTTTGTGCTCGTACGTGCAAGACTTCGCACTAACCGTTCGGTACCGCTCGTTTATATTCCACTGGCTTGCTTGGAAAATTTCGTTTTAAATATGCCTATCAAAAATGTATCGATGAAAGTCAAGTCGAAGGCCATTGAGGGAGTTCAATTTAAAAAAACGGAAATCCCTTACACTCTATTTTAGGTTGGTATCTTGCCAGTACTAAGGCAAAATTTCAAGACAATCTGTTGAAATTTCACACCCTATCAATTCGCTCAAAGAGAACACACTTGGGTAAAGACGAACTAAGTTTTTTTCGCTTCCAAACGTTTGCAAACTTTACACGCTTTTTGATCCACCACCTGTCTACGCGCAAAAACTGCAGGTAAGAACAGCCAATGGGAACGAACCACAAAAAGGTTATTATTGCTTCTTTATTTACGGCTGCGCTTCTTTTTAGGTCTTTTCTTTCTTACCCTTTCCCAGGAAAAAGTCATTCCCAGCGAGTAAACCGGCCAACGACAATGTATGAAAAAATTGAAGACCACGGTTAATTTCCCGGGTAGTAGCCAAAATGCGGGGCCGGGGTTGGGGTCGAATTTCTTTTTTAATTTCAAGTTTTGTCGTTATTCTCCTGTACTGTTATTTTCGAATATTGGGGCTCTGTCCTTCATTTATGTGAAAATTAGTCAAAATATTTAAGGAACCTTCCGAAGCTATGAAAGCTCTTAAGGCACATATTAGTTTCTTTTTCTAAATCATACTTTTTTGTGTGTTTTAAAATTGAAGTTGGTTTTTGCGAGCATCGAAGTTTGTCTACTCGAAAATAGGAGTTTGTTTTTCGAGATTAACAGAATTTCCAGCTGAAATTGGAGTTTTTGAAAGGAATATAAACTAACAGGAGCCCAAGAGTAGGCGTGCTAACTCCCAGATACACTGAAGACTCACTGAGCTCCACGCAACATTCTCATTTGCTTTGTTTTATGCAAAATCGGAAGTTCGTGTTGTTGTCAATGTTGCCTATGTCTGACTTCGGTTGGAAGTAAAGTTAGATTCGCACAGAAACTCGCTAGCCAATTCTATTTGGACGTCAATGGATCGGGTTTACAATTAGCTAGTAAGGTCAGAATCCATTTTTACTATAAAAAACACGACAACAATGGACAAGCAAATTAAATGAGAAAGTTGAGTGACTGCGTGACGGCGATCTCTGTTTTGTTTCGTTTTAATTGTATTGCGGACAAGGTTAACATTAATTAAATGTGGTTATTTGAAATGAATGTGGAGCTCGGTGAGTCTTCAGGGTATCTGGGAGTTTGTGCTCTAATCTTGGGCTCCTGTTAGCGCATATTCCCCACACAAACTCCAATTTCAGCCGGAAATTCTCTTCATTTCGAAAAACAAACTCCGTAGGTTCCTTAATTTTTTTGACTAATTTCCACCACAAATGAAGGATAGATGCCGAACACTGGAAAAAAAATATCACAGGTGAAAAACTACGAAAATTGAAACAAAAAAAAAGAAATTGGAAAAAAAAAGACACCCCGACCCCGACCCCGCATTTTGGTACTTCCAATTTCCCGCGGAAAACGTGACATCACCAAATTCCTTGGGTTGACAGTTTCTAATTTGCCTTTCCAGCCTGAGAAAGATCCATCAAAAATACGTTTTCCTTAATAACTCGCCTTCCGTTTCACATTTTCAAGTTTTTTTTAATGTGGTTTAAGCAGCATTGATTGCTATGAGATAAGAAAAAAATTTCACAAAAAATTTTGCCCGTGAATGTCTACCGTAACCTTGAGAGTGAGACTTTCAGATTACTGCCTAATGCCAGATGATTTTATTGGTCAATTGGGACCGATTTAGGGGTGAATTGATTAAAATAATATTACAAATACAGGAGAATTTTTACCAGGTAGAAAATAGGATATCGTGTAACAAAAGGGACCCCCCTGAGACTGAGAAATCTTGCACTGTTCTAAAAAAGAAGGGCATGAAATAGCAACACCTTCTCTTACATATAAGAGTACCTTCTTTCTATCTTAAAATGTCAGCAGGTGAGGAAAGCTAGGTTAAATTGACACAACTCACAGCGGTGAGGTTGTGTTTATAGGGACTAGTGGATCACTGTCTGGGTTTATAGCTCAGTTTTTAGAGCATTGCACCGGTATCGCAGCATTGCACCGGTATCGCAGCATTGCTCCGGTATCGCAGCATTGCTCCGGTATCGCAGGGGTCATGGGTTCGAATCCTGTTGGAGCCATCTGAATTTTTCAGGTGACTTTAAGAGACATTTGTTCAAATTGTCCAGTTAAGTGCAAGGGTCTCTTCACTCCTTCGTCTATAACTCGCACTTCAAATATAGATACACACTAGTCCTTGTAAAAAGCCGAACATACATACGCCGGTGCGCACTAAATAAGCAAGACAGTTAACTTTGCTTTCAGAAAACATGAAACTGTGAATCATAAGCAGTTTCGGAAGAAAAGCAAGTCTTAAAGATGTAGTATTTGCCGTTTAAAGCAACATTTGTTTTCGTTTCTCTCGAGTCGGCGTAATAAAATACAGGCTAGACGACTAGGCTTAGCCACAAGTTGCCCATAAATGTCTGAAAGTTGCTAAAACCGTCGTTTCTGTTCTATTTCCAAAGTTGCCGAAAAGTTGCCGGCCGGATTCGTCTGATTTTTTTTCTTTCTCTAGTTATTGTAGCTTTTCCGGGAGATTTGCTCCCAGCCTTTTAGCTTCCGTAATAGGATTAATCGGGCCTTCTTCCCAGCTAGAATCTAAATCACTTACAATGTTGTTCGCTGATCTCATGGAACAGGCATGCAACACCAAGTAGGCCACTATTGGCAAGTCCTGGGGTCCACACACACAGTTGAATTTAGCTGACTTTTCTTTCAAAAGCTGATCAATGTCGCGAAAAAAGTAAAAAAAAAAAAATTTAAAAGTTGCCGAAAATCGCAAAAGTTGCCGAAATGTTGCCGACTTGTAGCTAAGCCTATAGCCGACAGGTGATGGAAAGTCAGAAAAAGTTAACAGGTTTTGTCGATCCGAAATCTTTACAGAAAAAAATAATTTTGAGTGGCTGTGTCTGATGAGAAATTATCCTATATCTAAAATATTTGGAGAACCCCTACTTGCTGCATTAAGCATTTTCAGGGACCCCCTTTTAGTATCCCCAAAATTTGAGACACCTCCAACCGACCTCATGGCCACAACCCAATGCACGATGCAGAAGTCAGAAGAACCAGCAAAACAAATTTAGGGCAAAAACAGAAAAACGCCTCCAAAGAGCATAACGATCTGCTACGAAACGCAGAAAAAAGGCAAGGCAAACAAAGCCTTTAGAAAGCCAGATATCTCACTGATACTTGGCACAACCTAACAGGAGCTCAAGAAAAAGATCCTGAACTGTGTAATGCTAGATACTACATACAAAGTGGTGACCGGTCTCAATGCAAAATGGCTTATTACATGAGGTGAAGAATGAACCTTGCACAGTAGGAAAGTTAGTCATGCGAAGAACAAGAATCGTTATCCTTCAGGGCCCCAGAAGTGAAGTAATGCATTTAGCACGTCAGGGGCACCAAGGTATTTTTAAAATAATAGACCTTTTTGCAGATACGGCGGCCATGTTGATTTCTATTGTTTCAAATAGCTATTATGGGATGCCCAGGGGTCAAATACATATTAATTTGCCCCCTGAGCATCCCATAATGTCTTTCAAAACAATAGAAATCAAAATGGCCGCCGTATCGGTAAAAAGGTCTATTAGGATAGTACGTGCACTCTCATTGGTCAATAGCTGTGTTTAGATGAGAGTATGTAAACACGGCTGTGACATCTCACGAATTTGGACTTCGTCTCGGGTTTGCATAACTGTCTCGAATTCTCCCAACCCCTCGAGTGTTTATATCAGGCTATGCAAACACGGAAAACGTTTTCTATTGCTTGAATGGAGATGAAAACACAGTTGAGAACCAAAGTTTGGTGGCCCAAAATAGACTTTGATGCGGAGAAAGTTTGCAGAAGCTGCGCGGGATGTCAAGTAGTCGCAGAATGTTGTCCACCTGAACCAATGCGGCGTGTAGAACCGCCGTCTGGACCGTGGCAAGATGTAGCCATTGATGTTTAGGGTACATTTTCCCCCGGAGAAGATGACTGAAGCGCTAATGTCCATATTTACACGGTATGGCTACCCATTCAGTCTTAAGTCGGACAATGCTCCTCAATTTGTGTCTGAAGAATTTGAAGCTTTTCTAACTGAACATGGTATCAAACAACAAAATCCACACCCCTCTGGCTCCAGGCAAATGGGAAAGTAGAGCGCCAGACCGAACGTTGTTGAAGTCACTCAAAACAACTGAAGCTGAAGGGAAAAAGAAGAAAGAAGAACTAAACAGATTCCTGTTAGCTTACCGAACAAGCCCTCACAGCAGTGCAGGAGCAACCCCAGCATTTCTAATGTTCGGAAGAGAACTTATGACCAAGTTACCGGAATTACGTCCCAATAAGAGTGTTCTGAAGGTATTAGAGATCGTGACTGAAATCAGAAGCTTGCAGGTGTGGGCTAAGAAATCCAGTGCACACCAAATAAATCACAGAAAATCTCAACAGATTTAATGTCCACGATGCTATCCACGAGTACAAGTAAGAAGTAGCAGAAAACCGAACAGCAACGAGTCCAAAACGCTTTCGATACGTCTTTTTCCTACTACCACCACAGGTAGCCCAAGCTCGATATATGAGCAGCTCTTTATATTTATAAGGATTTGTTTGGGGAAAATAACGATTGTTTTTTTGACCTATGAAAATGTAGCGATTTAAATAAAAATCGTCTTACCTTATTTTAGTTGAGTTTTTTTTTCCCTCCTGTGTACTGTTTGAGCCGATTTACTTCCATTCCTGTTAGTTTTAGAGGAACCGGTTTGCTGCCTCTATATATATTTACCCAAGGTTGGGTACTCTCACGAAGCAGTCGATCCGATCCGCCGAAGGAAAACGGCCGTAAATTCTCTCCAGCAGCTCCAGTCGCCTCGAAATTCCGGGTAGAGCACGGACGATAGTTAATTTTTCCTTCCGTGGTCTTTGCTTGGCGTCGAATCTTCACAGAGGCCGAATAAAACGTCGGCAATCTCTGAAAACTTTC
>JALIRR010008691.1:0-7500 GCA_023091755.1 Montipora sp. Colony 1 RG-2022
CAAAGATACGCAAAGCGCGAAGACTATGAACGCGCGGGAATTTCTAACACAATTGATGGATAGCATTGCTCTCCTTGGTCATGCTCACTGGAAGCTGAACATTAAACGACGAGAGATCATCAAGCCAGATCTTAATTCTTCTTGCACTAGACTGTGTAAAGAGGAAATAAAACCATGGACCACCGCGCACCGGCGACTCATGCAGTTGGTTGAGCACCGGGCTGTCACGCGGGAGGTCGTGAGTTCAACTCCGGCCCGACCAACACTCAGGTCTTTAAATAACTGAGGAGAAGGTGCTGCCTTTGTAACTACATCTGCAAATGGTTAGACTTTCAAGTCTTCTCGGATAAGGACGATAAGCCGGAAGTTCCGTTTCACAGCCCTTGTTCATTAACTCTGTGGGACGTTAAAGACCCACCCAATATTCGAAAAGAGTAGGGCACGGAGCTCTCGGTGTTGTGGTCTGACCTTTCCATCATGTGGTCGGCTTGGCAGGATTAGCTTGAAGAGCTTCTGTGTGAATGAGACCACAATTGTGTATAACAGCCAGAAGTCGGGCTACTTAGCCAAGTGCTGGAGCCTCACCAAAAAAAAACCAAGTTGTTGGGCGATGATTTATCGAAACACCTTTAAAAGGAAATGTCTGATGTAAAATGAGGGGACAACAAATGCAGAAAGCTACCCAAGGACCAAGATACTCGAGCAAAGTCTCGAATTTCAGATCACTGCGGTCTAAACCTTATGACCGGTCAATAAACAACCCGGCCGAGCATCAACCCAGACAAGGGTGAGCAATCACAAGAACTCCCACAAGTCGCAGTAGGAAACCAGCTGAGAACAACAATGTTGGACAAAAGCATTAATTTAGATGACCTACGGAAAAGACTATGATGCCTGTGGCATCCCACGCAATAAATACGAGTGGATGACGTAATTTTCCTAAGAAAGCAGCCTCGATATAAATCGAGATTTACGTTGTCACGCCATGAGGGATCACGCAAAGCCACTAACAAAACATTACGTTTCTTGTGGTGTGTTTGTAAAGTTTGCTTCATCCTTCTCGGATTTTTTAATTTCCGGCGTTAAAGAATCTTCATGCTCTGCGGAAAAACAGCCCTCGCAGGAGTACCCAACGGAGCCGCTCTACAAAATACCCGCTCTACAGGGCAGAATTGCGCGAAAAGGATTGGAACTAATTATTCTTTTCCCTGGATCTCTGTTATGCACTTCCGCCCTTTTCAAGTCCCCTCAATTCTCGGAAGTTCAGGGTGACATTTGCAGATACGCTGACGTTACTTTTGGATGACAGAAGAGAATTTCCTTCGTGATATCCAAGTCGCTGTTACACGTTGAAGGTATGGACGCTCGTGATAGATTTATCTACGCATCTTGCGTGCTTAAATGCTGCAGAATGTAATTAGGATGCATGCTCGAAATAAGACTTAGCTTTAAATATTCGGGTATTTTATAACGCTAATTTGGCTTGACTGCTTTTTGGCAGTATTTTGAGGAGAGACAGGGCTTTTCAGTCCCCAAAGAATTACAATTGGCCTATACCACAAAACTTCGGAAACTACGAAATTGGTTCTTTGTTGCCATTTCAATTTTAATGGATTTAATGCTCACGCAGGCATAGTTTACTTGTTACGTAAATGAATATGTCAGCAGCGAAAAGGTGTCTTTAGTTTTTTGTCACCTCTATTGTTACCTAATAGTTAATAGTAATAAGTTAGTGATCCTGTATTTTGTATTAACCGTCTGAAGAAGCATACGAAACGTCAAGTAAAACATAATTTCAAATGATGCGTTTATATCTTATGTTTGTCACCGCTGTTTCTGTGTTAATTCTGATAAAACTGTGATGGCCAAAGAAAAAGAGTATTTACTTGTTGCGTGATTATCTTCTGTTGTGACTTACGCAAAATTATAAAAGTGCACAAATGGAAAATAACTCTTTATTAGCTTCTTAGTTGCGAGCCCAAAAATAAGTTGAGAGGATCCTTTAGTTTTATTGGGGACTAAATGTCAGATGACGTGTCGAGTATACGCATGCTTAATTAACATTTGCAGCGAGCTTTAAACAGAAAACTGGCCGGATTTTTCACAGACTGTTAAAAACACATTGCCCTTGCCGCCATACAAACAGTCGTGAAATTGTTCTCCTGATTTGTTTCCGTCGATTTTTGGCTTGAATTGGAGTTGTGGGTCTTAGTCAATGTTGACAAAACTGTTCTGGAGCAATTACCTTTGTCAGGGGGTTTCCCTTTGCGTAATGAACCGCAAGATGATCTGAATTGCAAATGCAAATTCCTTTACTCCTAATCTCTAAATTTGAGAATTAGAGGCCATCATTAACTTTAGAGACGTATGATTCAGAAGTAAAAAGGTTAACACATTTAAACAAGACTAGTGCGCGGTCACAGTGATATTTGTTCCGCCACGGTAGTCGCAGAACACTATGGTTAATATGCGGTAACCTATCGATGCGAGAAATTTTTCTTTTTGTGCCGTCACTGTACCTCCGTTCCATCTGTACAGCGATATTCACTGCTTATAAACAATTTTTGTGATATATTCGAATTTTGCCAACCACAGAACAAGAGAACCTTTGTTTTGACAGCCAATAGATCTCCGGTTGGCACGTTAATGAGAAAAGTGACGTAACGGTGAGTATCGCTAATTTTTACTGGGTTGCCATATGGCAATCCAGTCGGAAAACGAGTTAAATTTTGTCGTTTTCTTTCCTTTCTTTTTTTTTATCCGTGTCTTCGTTCATATTCTTTTGCGCACATTTTGGTAGGTTTGAGGGAGTCGTAGCGTAGATTTCTCTGGTGGACACAGTAGAATATTTAATTAACCTGGTCAAGTCATTGAAACACAAATGGCGTTTTGGTGGATCTTTAAACAAAATATAACTTTATGGAGCTCAAGAATGAAACGTCAATTGGATAAACAAGACAGGCGTGGAAAATAAATAGCTGAAATCTTAAAAGCGACGAGTAATGGACTTCGACAACAATCTTTCGCCCGTGGAGCCGTAATCAAAGTGAGCTGTATTTCTAATATAATACCAAGTGTGCTGTTATGTGTAACACTGAAACCAAATGGAAAATTCTGGTAACTTATGGGTTCAACAAAGACAGAGGAGGAATCGAACACCTTGAGTGGATCTGTGACTGTTGTCTGGCTATTTGTATTTATTTGCACTCAACTCTGCACAGTCTTTCGGTAAAAATTGGAAATTTCACTAATTCTTGTTATATTTATTTTGCGCTCAACTCTGCACGGTCTTCAGGTAAAAAAATAATTGGAAATGTTACA
This sequence comes from Montipora sp. Colony 1 RG-2022, assembly GCA_023091755.1. Lineage (NCBI taxonomy): Eukaryota > Metazoa > Cnidaria > Anthozoa > Scleractinia > Acroporidae > Montipora > Montipora sp. Colony 1 RG-2022. Next base: position 3,322 of record JALIRR010008691.1, read on the forward strand.
GCCAATAATTATTTGAAAGAAAGCTTGTTGTCTATTTTGTGCTCCATTATTCAAGGAAAATAATCTGCAGGAAAAGGTTTGATCCTGAAAAAAATTATTTTGTTGCGTATAGTAACTTGACACGTTTGGGTTTCTTGTCTTCACGCACGCAATGCGATAGGAAGGGTTTTTTGTCTCTAATAGCAAATATGTCGTTTGTTTCAATAACGTTTTCGCTGGAAAAGGTGGCCTTTATGAATTCATCATGTTGTGTAATATTCGAGCTTAACAAATTTGCATACGTGTGTTGAAATGTGATACGCGAGGAGAAACAAATTTTTTCTTTCTGACCATGACCATGTTTTGACAAATGATTAATAGATTAGCCAAGTTTTTAACCTCAGAAAAATATCTGTTTTGTCATTATAGTGTAAAATGAAGTTTATTTGGGAAGCCAACAATATTTCTTTAACTTCCTGGTCAATCCAGTTTATTGTTACGACTTACTAGTTCGAAGATTGTTTACATTACTCATGCTTTTTGCCAACTTCGTTCCCAGGGTCTCGGAACGAAGTTGGCTTTTTGCGAATTTCGAGTGTCATGAAATTACGTCATTTGCATGACATAGCTCCTTTAATACGAAGATTTTTTCAACAATAAATCGCTTTAATCTAACCCAAAAACATTCAGATAGTAAAAAACTTCATATTTATTAACCATTTCTTTTGCTTTTGTGCTTGTCAGCATTGTGATTTACGATAATTCACAAATCTGTTTTTGTAGCTCATAGATGCTCAAACTCTGCTTTTATTGGCCTCATGATTGTGTAAATAGCGGTTCACCCTGAAGTCAAAATAGATTCGTTTTTCAGGAACCCGACAAAGAAGGCTTTCTGACCCGACAGATAAAATATAAATATTCAATATTACAACAAAATTTAAAAAAGCATACACGAAAGTTTATTGGCTAAAACGTAGGTTGTTTTACTATGAAAACGACGAACGATTAACATTCTTTCCCGTAGTACATTCAGTTGACACAAGGTGATCACGTGCACCTATATGGTTGCCTAGCACGTGATCAATTTCTTCCTTTTGATAGAACATCATGACCTTTCCCTTGATTCATAGTAGTTAGAGACTTGAGAAATCTCGTGTTTTTACTACATTAATCTTTCGATGAGAATTCGATTCAGAGTTATATATAAAAACTGTTATTTTTTCTTCATCTGTCTTTGGCTTGTCTTTTACCGGCTCGCTTTTACGGTACTTTTTGGTGCAAACGTAACGCCAAAAAAAATCTTGGCCTGGCATTAGATTAGAATGAAAAGAAGAGGAATTATGAAGCGGAAACAACATCTTCAGTCCATCCTTAGTGTGTGCAATAAACGTTTGCTTAGTGCAACTGCAAGACATGCATGTCATGCAGGAAAACGTCCGTCAAAGCAATTTGCAGCTAGTTTTTTTGCAGGCTATTTAAAGAAGAAACGAGTTAATTTTACACAAGAGCGTGTATTGTTGTCTTTAAACTGAATTTATTACCAAGCTTAAAAAACTGCTGGCACGACGTCTGTGTGAACCCTCAAATGGTCTTAATGAACCCAACTTGAAAAAATTAACTGGAATGCTGCAGTTCAATACTACCCAACTCAGTGCCTTCCGTTTTGTTGTAACACGTACCACAGGCAACCCAGTGTACGCTCATACGCTCATACGCTCATCTTGTCATGTAAATAGGGAGCTTTTGGAACGACAACGGCGACGGCAACGAAAACGTCACAAATTTGCATATTTAGTGGCCAAAAACAACAGTTTTGCACGCTCTGAACGTGCGTTTTTCATTTTTGTCCATTTCATTTCCGTCATCAGCAAAAACAACAAAGTGAGATAGTCAAAAATTGATGTTTTATGGAGGACGTCAACACTTGGAGATAAATTTTCATATTCTCTCCCTACATTATACGCCGCTCATGACGTTTTCATTCCTGAGGGACTGCCATACCTTTGCCATGTTAAAAAGTTTAGAATAGTCGTAAATTGATTACAATAATGAGAATTTATGTTTTGAGATGACGTTCTCGTTGCCGTTCTCTTCGTCGTTGCTAAAGCTTCCTAATGTTTCATTGCTGTAACCCGCGTTTTTTGGCGGGAATTTGCATGTGGTGGAACGGTGGAACCCAATTTTTTTTGCATTTGACACTGCGTTTTAATAAAACGAGCAAACATTTGAATACAACCAAAAGCAAGCTACATATATTTTTAAATTCGTCGTACAAGGAGGGAAGAAGAGAAAGAGTGAGAAAAAAACAATTAAGCTGGCGACGAGTATGCGGTGCTCAACGTGAAAGAGAGCGACTGAAAGTGAGCACGAGAAAACAGGCGAAGTATCGTTGACAAACAACGAGAGAGAGGGGAGCAAAAAAAAAAGCCTGAATAAAGAGACTAAAGTACAGTGACGAGCAGCAGAAAAAAGAACCAGAGAAAACAGTGCGAAAGGAGCAAGAAAGAGCATGGGAAAATAAGATAAGTTATAGAAGTGGGAAGGCCGAAGTGGTCGTATGGTAAACACACTATAGTTACAAAAATTATTTCAAAGCAAAAACGTAAATGAATAATAAGTGAGGAGCTGTCTTCTGTTCAAACAAATCATAAGTTTATACGTTACATGTGTTTTGTGCTCCCCACCTAGCAGAAAAAAAAGCACATATCACAAGTGATATACGTGCTGGGGAACACAAATCACTCGGAAACACCACTATGACAGCCCGGTCAATCTGTTTCTTCTTCTATGCTGAACTATTGTAACCTGTGATTAGACGTACTTTTCTTCAGACATGGTGCGAAAAGGTGCGCGTGATTTAATTTATTAACAAGTCGTCTGCTTGTAGTCCAGAATATGGACTTTACTCTTATTGGCCGAAAAAAAAAATAGAGCTCTTGGAACATCGCTCCGATTGGTTACAGAATTGTAAATCATACTTCTAGAAGGTTTTGAACAGGAATGATGGTTAAACTCTGTTTACCGCTGCTAATGCTTAGAAAAGTTTCTGCCATACATTCCTGTAATTCTAAAGGCACAAAATTACAGAGAATGTATGGAGACAAAAAAAGCAATATTTGTCACTTCCAAAAAATAGATACCATGTCCAGTTCATCTCAATTGTGAATTTGAACTTACTTGTTTGGTTTAGCCTATGAAGTAGAGTCATGTACCGACAAACCTTTGAATTTCCCGCCATGTTGCCCTGATTACCCACTCAAGAACGTGAACTGGTCTATGGTTAAGTGACATATTTCTTACAAAATGATAGTTGAGTAGCTTCTGCGAGGAAACTAGAATTTCTCAAAGTCCATTTTCCTCAGAGATATTAGCATTTTTTATTGGCATCTTAAATATTCGAGTATAAATAAACGTTTATTGTACTGTTGATTGCGCCTGATAACATGAAGGATGCTTTGAACAGAGAAACAACACCAACTGTCAAGCGCGATTTGCAGAAATAGCTTTGATTGTGTGGATAAAGTCTGACTTCGCAGGCAAAAATCCAGCTGAAGTTCTATTTTGTTTTCGTCGTCTTTCCTGAATCGCAACGTGCGGGTAATTTCCGGTGAAATCTGATTGGCTCCTTTTATAGCATGACACAGGAAAGCATTTCTCTTGACAGGTGGGCGGCAGACGACTCGTTGAGAAATTTTATCAGGCGTAGACTGCAAACAGTCTCTCTTTTGCTCTAGAATCGTTGAAACGAACGCGTACGTTGAACTTTAATGGCTGAAGCTGCAGGTCGCTAATACTTCGGGCGTTGGTGCTGCTATTTTCACTCTAAACTAACGCCCGCGGTATTAGCGACCTGCAGCCTCAGCCATTAAAGTTCAAGGTACGCGTTCGTTTTGTTACGTGCTGGAATAACCAAGAAATGTCTGCGAACAAGGCCTGATATAAGTAAAAAGAACTCCCGAGTACGATATAAGGCACGCAACAAAAGTGTGACAACGAGCAGTTACCCTTTTCCACTCTCATTTAATTAGTTTTGCACTGTTACATTTACTTAGGTTAAAGATTAAGTTAAGCAGTTCGAAAAGCACGCTCACTGTCTTTCATGAGCATTCAGGTATTGATCTTGATTAACTTTGAACTCCAAGTTCCACCGACTGTAGACAACATTCTTGACTTTCTTGATTCACTGGATTCTTTCCACTC
>JALIRR010008691.1:12500-17801 GCA_023091755.1 Montipora sp. Colony 1 RG-2022
AAGGACGGTAAGTGAAAAACCCATATAGTGAAAGAAGATAGCGTTGGGGGGGGGGGGGGGGGGGGGGTAGGGTGTGAGGAACGATATGTCCAGGTTTGCACGCAATTGCGAAAATTGCGAAATTTTCGACAGGGAAGACAAGTCCCCGACGACAAGACTCGCGATTTTTGGAAAAATCCCAAAGTTCTGTTATGAAGATTTTCGTCAGTGAATTACTGATGATAATCAAGTTTGGAAATCTGTGTTGCCCCTCAAAAGTCAAAACAGTAAAAAAGGAAAATGAACTTCTTTGATATTGTTTATTTCGGGCGGTAGTTTGTAGGCAGTTGCTTATAGAACGAGTCCAGTTGATATGTACATGTCCTGGTTATACTTTTGTCAAACGCAATTAGTCTCGTAGTCATAAGTGACAGGAACTCGCTGCAAGCTCATCCTTGACAGCTCTATTGTGCGGACTTTATAATTATACAATATATGCGCCAACATCACGAAAATGTGGATTCTTGTGTGACCTTTTACAACCTTATCTCTTTACAGTTCCATTATCTCCAGTGGAAGAAATTTCCCAACTTTTGATTCACTGTGAAAAGAGCGTAGCACTTGGAGCTTCTTTTATGAAGATTTTATATCGTCAATTAACATCTGTATTGTTTGTAGCCTGTTGCTTTTGAACGAGTCCAGAACAGAAGTACATGCAGTGCCTATGCATTATATAGTTAAATGCGATATGTTAGCGATTTTCAGAAATGGTGCAAGAATTGCCAAAATCGTGATTCTTGTCGGGAACTTCCGTCATTCATCTTTTCAGCTTTTACGAATTTGGCGATTTTACGGTAAATTCGTAAATTTCGCACTCTGAAAAAAAAATTCGCGAGTCCAAGTTTGGGACTTGTCTTCTTCTTTTAACCATTTACGATTTTGCTATTTTTCGCAAATTTCGCAAAAATCGCAAAAATCGACAGTCCTGGTTGGGGACTTGTGTTTTTTTCAGCTTTTACGATTTTTGCAGCTGCGTACAAACCTGGACATAAGTGGGGGGTGAGGGTTAGGGGGAGGGGGAAGGGGAGGGGGAGGGACGGGGGTGAGTCTGCGTTGGCTTCGGTCAACTTCAGTAAACTCTTACTATCCAAAGTGTGAAACCGACTATCCCCCGATTTAAGGAAACCCAGGGTTCGTCCGCGTCTTGAAAACCCTTGAATTTTGAGAGTACATTTTCAAGGTCTTGAAAGTCCTTGAAAATTTCTGCTTTTCTTTCCTGGTCCTTAAAAATCCTTGTATTTTTTCTGACCCGCATTTTTGATCTTTGAAAACTTCAGTAGAAATAATCAGGTATTCAGGTCATGTCACACAAACGCGACGAGCTGTGGGGTCGAGAATGGTTACCAGTGCCTTTGCATTATTTTTACGAATGTACGTTATGGAAAATGAGCAAGAATTATACTGTCATACTATTTCCATGGGTAAATTCTTCGACGTAAAAAAGAGCTCCTTGAAATTTCCAAATATGGCCCTTGACTGAATTCCTTGAAAAGTCCTTGAATGTTTGGTCTGAAAAAGTGTACAAACCCTGGAAACCATCAAGTCCAGCTATTTCTCTGATTTCATAGATTGGCTCAGATTCATTGCAATCATTCGCAAAGGCGGTGAAAGATTGGACGATTTAGGCTTTTTCGCCATTTGCATGGTTTGAATCAGATCACGGAATGCTCTTTCAAATTTTAGTCCGCACCGATTTAAGCCAATAGTTTCCTCTTTCCTGGGGCTGGAATTCATTATTTGGTTGTTTCCTTGCGACACGGGGAAGAAAGGTTTTCCCTGAACATTCCTCCTCTTTTGGTCACGTGCCCCCTGTCCAGTTAGGTGAGGTCCCATCGTCACTACTTACAACTGTGGAGCACCAGGCTGTGCTGGGAATAGAAGGACCCGTTCCTTAATTACGCCAAATCGTTCTCGACTTGTTACCTTTCCAGGTTTTAAACTCTGAATGTATGTCTTACTTGATAACAAATTCTTGTCACTTTGAAATACAAAGACAACACGTTTTAACAGCGTCTTCACGAACGTGGGACGATTCTGTCTGAATAGCAGTGTCGATTGTAAGTGACACCTAAGCAACATATCTAAGTAACGAACGAAATGATATATGAAATGAATCATATATATTAACTGCGGATATGAAATCAAAAGAAGCTATGATCCTCGCATTTATGAACGCAATTTTAGCAAATGCATAGAGTAGCCTGAAAAATTCAGGACCTCAACGGTGTTTGAACCCGTGACAACTGCGAGGATCATAGCTTCACTTGATCTTATCTAAGTGTCACAATGGAAGAATCTCACTTTGCATGAGGGCCAGTTGCAAAAAGGTTTCTGGCACGAAGGCGAAGCAGTTACCTGAAGAAACAACAACTTAATTTAACTTTAAATTATTTACCTAAGTGTGCGTTTCTATCATGTTAATTGGTTAATATTCATTTAACTTTTCTTTTGGTCGCCTCAAAGGCTGTACCATGCCAGTGCATGATGATCCATGGAACCTGAAGTTCTTCGACTTCACAGATTTCATCAAGTCATCCAGAGCGGAGTTCACTGGACGTCAGTGGCTTTATCAAGAAATGGAAAGTGTTTTAGAGGGCACCGACGCACGAGGCGTTTTGATAACTGGAACTCCAGGTTCGGGTAAATCTGCTTTCTTAAGTCACTTACTCTGCTCCAAAACATCCAGCCCAGTTGTTCACAGCAGAATACTCGCACATCATTTTTGCATGCATTTCGACAAAAAAACTCAGGATGGAGTTGCGTTTGTTCGAAACTTGGCGAACATGATCGCTTGGAAACTCGGTGAATACCGTCAAAGAATTTTGAGCGATTCGTTTGTCCGTAGAGTACTTTATCAGGAGTGTTCTCAAGGCTCCGAGTGGTGCTTTGAGCACGCAATCGTTGGACCTTTAATACAGTTTCAACCGCAACCGAAAGCTCCATGGTACATTTTGGTAGATGCTTTGGATGAATGTTTCAGTGACAAGGCAGATGTTGTGAGTATTCTCAAATTTAAGGCTCGTCGACTTCCAAAGTGGTTGAAATTTATTGTTAGCTCTCGAAACATGAGCTCTATTGTCGCAGGTCTAGAAGGCTTTCATAGGCTAGAGCTGCGATCCGACAGTAAAGAAAATCTTGAAGATATTGACACATATCTTACCCTTAAAGTGTTTTCGCTGAGAGAGTCTTTGGTGGAAAGGTTTAAAACTTCCTTTTCTATCCATGATAATGATGCACCGACTCAGGTCCTTGTTTCCAACCTAGCTGAAAAGGCTCACGGTAACTTTCTGTATGTTAAGGTTGTGCTCGAGTTGTGGCTAACTTCAGCGGAAAAGGCAGATTGGGAAACATTCCCCAAGTCACTTGAAAGCACATATCAGTTGTACTTTGAAAAAAAGTTTTCAACTTTCGAATCGTTTCGATTACTTAGAGAGATTTTCGAAGTCTTGGTTGCAGCGTACACACCCCTTACCATTCAAGAAATGCACTCTCTATTCAGTCTCGAGAATCCAGTCTTAGATCTGGAGTACGACTTCATGCCAAAACTTGACCAGGTATCCATCTTCTTGTGGCATGGGTCAGAGGGAGACCTTCGAATTCATCATGCTTCTTTATCTGAATGGCTTACCAGTGATGCCAACAAGGGAAAGGTCTGCTATGTGAAGAAACAAAATGGTCATAACCGCCTGGCAAAATATTACCTCAAAGTGGGAGCAGAAAGAATGTTAAATCCCTACGAAGCGTTTCGTCTTGCAAGTCATGTCGTAGAAGGAGGTTTGGATAATGTTCTGGTGAAGCAATTTCTTTCACTGCCTTCAGGAAACATTAACTCCACTGAACATTGGAGCCAAACAACGGCACTTTACCTCAGTGCCAGTTCACGCAATACCAATGTTACAAAGCTCTTGTTGCAACACTTCTTCAACGTTGACTGTTTAGATAACAATAAACGTACGCCTTCCTTCATAGCTGCCACCGCCGGACAAGTTGGTAACTTGTTGGCTCTGTTTGATAGAGGAGCTAACCTTAACCACACAACTGCATACCTTGATGCCGAAATTGCGTCCCACTCTGTAGATCCAGTCAAGGAATGTAAAAGGAGGAAGTGTGGCTATTCCTTACTGCATACGGCCGCTCAAGAAGGCAACCTCGATGTTGTGAAATTTCTTCTTCAACAGAATATCAGCATATCTAAAAGATCTGGTTCCAACAATACTGCAATCCAGCTGGCAGCAGAAAATGGGCATCGTGACGCCGTTGTGATGCTCAGGAATGCTGGTGGTATTCCAGACGGCCTTTCATTGCATCATTCTGCTTCCAACGGACACACACTTGTTGTGAAGTATCTTTTAAAAGAGGGCGTAAAGGACACTTGTATCCAAGATACTCCTCTCCTTTTGCCTGTGACTGTGGACGACAAGGAATCGAATACCACTAAAATATACGTCCACGATCATTCTTATCTCCATTCCCGTGAAACCGCGCTTCATGCAGCAGTGAGGCGAGAACACCTGTCTGTAATTGAAGCATTGTTAGGGGAAGACCAAAATGCCATTAACTGCAGGAATTCTGCCGGCAGGAACCCTCAACATGAGGCAGTGTATTTAAATAAATATAACTCCCTGAAGGCCTTATTGAAAGGTGGAGCCAGTGCCTCCGTCCAATGCAACTCTGACGTATCGTCACCCCTGCTGCACTATCAAACTCTCGTGCCTGGAACACCACAAGATGACGGTTGCCCTTGCGGATTTACTCCTTTACATTTAGCTGGAAAGTATGGTTATCACAGTGTTGCCGAGCTTCTTCTAAAGTACGGAGCCTGCATCAATATAGGGGATTGTAATGGCTCAACCCCTCTTCATATAGCTTCGTGTCACGGGATGTCAGCAATCCTGTTCCTTTTAGTGGAAAAAGGAGCAGATATCAATGCCAAAAGCCTAAATGGCTCCACTCCCCTTCATAGCGCAGCGACATGCTTTGCGAAAGGTGCTGTCCGTCCTTTGTTTGAACTTGGATGTGATCACCTAGCTATTGATAACGATGGCATGTCAGCATTGCATTATTCTGCAAAAGACGCGAATGTTACTGGTCTTGGGTACTTTGCTGATTTGTATGCAAACAACCCCAAAGATTGGATTGAGAAAACTACAAGCGTACCAAATCAAATGGATACCATGAACAAGATAAATCTACAGTATTCCTGGATGAACACACTGGTAGAGCTCATAAAAACGTCTGCTACCACAAATAATGAATCGGTAT
>JALIRR010008692.1:0-2500 GCA_023091755.1 Montipora sp. Colony 1 RG-2022
AAGGTATGACAGTCTCTCAGGAATGAAAACGTTATGAGCGGCGCTTAATTTAGGAGAGAAAATGAACATTTATCTCCAAGTGTTGACGTCCTCCATAAAACCTCAAATTTGACTATTTCACGTTGTTGTTTTGCTGACGACGGCAAAGAAATGGACAAAAATGAAAAACGCATGTGCAGAACGTGCAAATCTATTGTTTTTTCCCACGAAATATGCGAATTTGTGGCGTTCTCGTTGCCGTCGCCGTTGTCGTTGCTAAAGCTCCCTATTAAGCAAGGTCGACGACGATGACGGCTACGAGAACGGCACAAAACAAAAGGTTTAATTAGCAATAACAATAGCTCTGCACGCCCAGCACGTGCGTTTTACGTTTTGATATATTTCTCTGCCGTTCTCGTATTGACGACGACGTAAAATGATCAAATTTAATAGGGAACTTTCGATCTACAATAGGGAGCTTAAGCAACGACAACGGCGACGGCAACGAGAACGTCATCTCAAAATATAAATTTGTGTTATTTTAATCGCTTCGTGACTATTTCAACGTTTTTAATATGACAAGGGTGTGGTGTTTCCTCAAAGATGAGACCAGTCGGAACGACACTTCATTTTAGGCAAGAAAATGAAAATTTATCCTCAAGTGCTGACGTTCTTCATAAAACCAAAAACTTGGCTATTTCACGTTGTTGTTTTGCTGACGACGGCAACGAAATGGACAAAAGTGAAAAACGCACGTGCAGGGCGTGCAAAGCTATTGTTTTTACCCACTAAATATGCAAATTTGTGACGTTCTCGTTGCCGTCGCCGTTGTCGTTGCTTAAGCTCTCTTTTGGCGACGTTGACGAAAACGTCACCTCAAAATATAACTTTACACTATCGTAAGTTTCTCGCGGTTAGGCCGTCTCGTTCGCGTCGTACAATGTGGGCGAAGCATCCTAAGAATAAATTGGTACGAGCGGTTTCAGAGTAAAAATAGAGAATGATAGATTCACATTTGTGCGTCCGCGTTGTCGTCAAAACCTCAAAAGGGAGCTTACGAAACGAGGACGGCGACGGCAACGAGGACTTCATTTTAAAATACGAGTTCGCGTTATTCATATCACTACGAAACTATTTCATGTCGTTTCGCGTTAAAAATGTGTAGTAACTGTCGAGGAATTAAACTGGTATGAGTGGTTTGGAAGCGTAGAGAGAAAACTGAAAATTCATCTTCATGTGCTAACGTCCTCCACAGAAACTTGAATTTGGCCATTTCACGTCGTCATTTAGGAGATGACGGCAAAGAAATGTACTAAAATGTAAAACGCACGTGCAAAGCGTGCAGAGCCATTGTTTTTGCTCACTAAGCCTATTGTTTTGTAGCGTCGTTTTTGCCGTCGGCGTCGCTTATTAGGGAACTTAAGCAACGACAACGGCGACGGCAACGAGAACGTCACAAATTTGCATATTTATTAGGAAAAAACAATAGCTTTGCACGCCCTGCACGTGTGTTTTTCACTTTTGTCCATTTCACTGCCGTCGTCAGCAAAACTACAACGTGAAACAGCCAAATTTGAGGTTTTATGGACAACGTCATTACTTGAGGATAAATTTTCATTTTCTGCCCTAAATTGAACGCCGTTCCTACCAGCGTCATTTTTGAGGAACTACCAAACCGCCGTCATATTAAAAAAGTTGAAATATTAACGAAGCGATTACAATAACGCGAATTTATATTTTGAGATGACGTTCTCGTTGCCGTCGCCGTTGTCGTTGCTTAAGTTCCCTATTTCCCTTTCGTAAACGGTCGTTGCCATTTCTCAGAACAGTCGTTGCCATTTGAAACGGTCGATGCCATTTTTTAGCTCTGAATTACACTCATTAAGTCTAAGAACTCAAAAGGTTGCGGTTTCTGGGAGTTGTGTCTCGCTGGTCATATGAGTTAGGGTTCGGGTTAGGGTTCTTTAAAAGTTTTCGGGTTTTTTTAGTGTGCCACAATTCCCTTTATATTATAATTATTATATCTTCGCAACGCCGAGGTTCTAAGCCACCAAACTTCGCAATCCTCTTAGTTTTTCTTACATTAAAAACATGTTGAAGGATCAGCTTTTCAAAATAAGCAGATTGCAGTTTGATAACTTGCTTTTCGGGCCCGAAAAGTTCTCGGGAATTTCGAGAAACAGGCCCCTGATGTCATGTGGAGGAGGACGCGAGCAATTAGACGAATTTCGAATTTTTTCTCTCAGTCTTGGAATGTGGACTCGTACTTTCCATGCCGACCGACATGGAGTAAACGCAAAATTATTACAGTAACGGGAAATAATTCTTGGTTTGCATCCACGTGATGAGACGGCCATGTTGGTATACAAAACAACAGAAAATGGCCCCAAAAGTTTTGCATAATGATAGAGTCAAATTCCCGACAGACATTTTTCTGCGTTGTTCTGTACACAAACATGGCTACCGTGACGTCAGATGAAAACCATCAATAGAGACCTTAAGCAACGACAACGGCGACGGA
>JALIRR010008692.1:7500-17797 GCA_023091755.1 Montipora sp. Colony 1 RG-2022
AACCATCATTACACGTCAGTTATTCAAAATGGCAGCGCGCGGGAAATTTGCAAACCAGAACAAGCGTTTTTGAAATTTGGATACAAACGCATCCATTGGAAAAAGATCGAACAATTTTGATTTTAAACATCATGTTCAATATTTTTAAGTCAGGAGCCTCTTATCTTTCATATTAACCCTCTGCGTTAACCCTTTCCCGTATCTTTCTATTTTTAGAAGCACCCCGCAGGAGACTTTAGTGGGTGTTTTCACGATAGCCAATCATAAGAGACCTATGGTCGGCCATTTGTTACGTCACATACGTATGTGAAGTGTGTGAACCACTAAGGGCCCCTGTTTAAGGAGGCTCCTAACAAATGTTTTTTGTTGCGGGTCAAGTTGATCACGCAAGGTGAAAAACGCGAAACATTGACCAAAACTTGCAACGAAACAATGTTGCGCGACAAGTTGAGGGTTTTTGTATCTCGTATTTCGCCGCCTTAAGGACGTTCGCGCCCAAAATGTTCCCATTTACAGATTTTTTTAAAACTTGCCACGCAGAAAGGTAATGATCTAGTTTTGCCAAAAAGGCAAAAAAATGGGGGGTCACCGTGCTCGTTTTTGAGATCATGAGGAAGATTGCGTTATTTTAAGACGATCTTAGCTTACAACTGTCAGCAATAAAAAAAGCTACATTGGTGAAATTTAGGCCAGGTAAACGTACTCAATTCAACATAACTAATATACCTAAATTAACCTTTGCAGCTGATGTCTTTTTCTGAGGTGAAACAGACCTTGAAAAACGATACATATTAGTCTAAGAAAGAAAACTTCGTTCGCACGAGAGCATAAAAGGCGAAATATTTGTAACTTCTCACGTACAGATTTTGTTTTTTTTCTTTGTTAAAATGGACAAAATCAGAAAAGGAAGTGATCTACAGAAAGAAAATTAGGGGTCACCGAGCATTCAAGAGAGTAAAATCGCTGCGAAGTTCTCAAAGCGATGATATATTGGCACTGTCACGTCATTGCGTGACATTTTCGAGAAGACCTGGTTCCATAGCTATCCCATGATGCCACACGCTTTCACGTTCCATTCTTGTGGAAAATGTTTGCGCCTTTAGCATCGTGTTTACCATCGTGGTCTGCGATGCATGACGTGTGCGTGACATGCGCGAAAAAATGCGCAGTAGCAATGGGCGCGAACGTCCTTAAAGTTCTTGTGTTAGTGGAGGTTTCCTGGAGTGTTCTTGTTCTTCAACCCTAAAAGATAGTGAGGAAACCAGCCCTCGAATGCTCTCTCCGGTGACAGCCTTAATGTTCATGCCATCCTTACTTCACAATTCAAACCAGTGTTTGTCTTGTTACTAACAGATCAACTCCAGAGTGTCCACAACTGCGCCCGACCTAATCGTGGAACCAAAGCCACAGTCAGCCCAACAATCATCAAGGGCGGGTGTGGCACTGGTCTTGGGAACGACAACCATTGCTTTGGGGGCCTTCTTGGTGCATCGGTTATGGTATAACACGTGATATACAATGTGTGACGCCGTTATCGAACAGGCGGGAAACAACAGGAACCGATCACAGAGGTCGTCACGTTTTTCGTGCAGTTTAAAGGCCTGGCTTAAGTTGGGAATATTTTTACGGACACAATTATCCCAGTTTTGCCGTTCTGGGAACTTTTGAGAGTTTGAGTAAGTGCAATCGCTATGGCAAACCGCGACGGCTACGGTGAAGGAAAAGGTCACTTCAAACTATTAGTTTGAGCTATTATAAGTGTTTCACGATGCCGGTTTCCATCTTGTTTATGTTATGCAATATGGGTTAAGTATGCTATGACCAGATTAGTATGTACGGATTTGAAACAAAGAGAGAGTAGCAGAGATTCACTGTTGTTTGTCCTCGTTGTCGTCAAAAGCTGAAAATTGGTCATTTTACGTTGTTGTTTTGCGTGCCACACGTGCAGCACGATCATTTTTCCTCTTTTAACCAATAATATTACTGCTTTTTGGCTTTTTCGTTGCCGTAGCCGTAATCTGGAAAAGAATCGTATTGCACGCTTAATTAAGCACACTCCTTTTTCAGACGCGGTCGGGACATTTGGTGTGCCAGGACAGTGGTGTCTCACAGATTTTTAAGCTAATCATCTCTAATGGAGGAAAGATACTTATCAAGATAAAGGTGGCAGTGAACAGACAAGTTAAATTGGAAAACAGCTTACTTCCGGTTGCCGTCCGCGTCTCAAAAACGTGCGTGCTCGTGCTTAAACTTCATTAGAGAAGCCTTAGATTTACGACGGCTTATTCAACTGTAATGCGACTAGACAAAAGCATTTAATGAGCAAAACAATGGCCCTTCGTATACGTTTTGAACTTTTTTTATATTTTCTTTCTCGTTTACTGACTTTTTCCACGGCCGGTTGTTTTGTAAGCTGTACAAGCTCACCAAGAAATGCAAATGTGTACGTTGCCTCGATCAATGAAGATCGGAGACCCTGAATGGCCATTTGCAACATTGTGTATTGTAGTAGCCCGGCTAATCCGGCTAAAATAGCGATGCCCGACAGCTATCGCTCGTCTGCTCATATCTGTATCGTGCTTTTGTTAATTTCTTTTATGTCAAATTTGATTTTAAAAAGAGCGAAATGTAACTTAACAAATAACGACCTTACAACATTTTTTGCTTAGCAACCAAAAACGTAATTAGATTCCAGGCCTTAACCGCGCTAACCATGCAAAACTTTGCACGATTCGGGTGGTCAAAAAGTTGACCTGCTTTTTTTAGGTCCCAAACCTTCACACGCAGCCGGTCAAAAATTCGTTCAGTTCCATCGGTCCCGTGTGAACGCAAGGTGGAACTTTGCAAGTTTTTGTCCGTGCAAAAATTTGTCCGATCCCGTGTAAACCGGGTCTCTGTTTTACAAAACTTCGCCCGTAATTGAGCAACGCGAGCGAGAGGAAAGAATCACGCATGACTTAAGTTTCCGTCGGTCTTTCCGCTGTCTTTATTTGAATTATCTATTTGTGTTCTTCGTGGACGCAAATAAATGGTATAATATCTAGCTTTTTGGAACGCAAATTTTTGTTCCGAAGCAATAGGCCATTTTACAGTTGTTTACTAAGTGACTTATCCTATGAATGGCTGCGAGGCAGCCGGTGACCTTGTATTGATATAGACCAGAAACCCGTAAGGGTTGAAACGTGTAACGCGCGTTCACAGCTTCCGAATATTCAGTGCTAAGTACCATATTTGGAAACCCCTCGCTCCAGATAATTAAGGTGATTCCCTAGTATTGCACTGCGCATCCTGTTCTGCGCATAACACAGTGTAAGCCCCGTTCGTATTCAGGCATGGCTGAGAGGCTTTATGGTCAAATTTCATGGCTCTTTGTCTCACAAGTCTCAACGGATATTTCTAAACAAAACAATGTTTAAATTTAACCATAAAGACTCGTACCAATGTGTGAATATTGATATATGGAACGTGGCCAAAAACATTTCAAAATGCCGACCTTTCGTGAGGGAAAGCTCGCTAGAAAGAAGAATGGCCGTTTTCAGAGCACAGCAGTAAAGAGCAAAACAAGAAACGTTTTGGACTCTCACAAAACAAAAAGTCGAGTGATAGCCTTGATAATGCTAAAGAAGATTTAAGTCCGACTGTGAAAGTGAAACCGCGCTATCGGGGAGACGTGTTGTCGAGGGGTCGAGCTTGGTTTGCTTTCTGTTTTCTCCTAAACGAGGTTGGTGACCTATCTTTTTTTTGGCATAATTTTATTCTCTTACTCATCTTCTTTGCGCTGTAAAAAAATTACAAAAAATTTACGTCAGAAAAAAAAGTTACAGGAAAAATAGTATTCGTAGCCATCACTCGTGGACACAAAATTGTCTCCTCGAGATCACGCACCCGAAGAACATTTGTAGTCAGTGCCTTTTCAAGACTTGTGCCTGTGCCATAAAACAAACATTAAATTATTCCTTTTGAGCAACACAATTCACCTGTTTTGTTATTTCAAGAATTACGTCAAAGCTGTGCTTCCTGTTCGTGCAAAACGTAGCCTGAACCGATGGAATAAACTTGTCCTTGATAGATGAAGGCGCAATGATTAAATGAGTAACTTGAGCAAGTTATGTCTCTCAAACGAGCTTGGTGACCTACTTTTTTAATTGCACATTTCGAGTCACCATAATATAGGGAACAATCGAGAAAAGTTTTAAAAAAATCTTACGACAACTTCTATTACTAAGGAATCACCTTAAGCACGAGAACATTGGTGGTATTGCGTCACGGTGTTATTGCGAACTGATTGGTTGAATGTTTCTCTGTTGTTGTTCCAAATATGGTACTTAGCAAATTGAATATTCAGAAGCTTGTTTCCCAGCACACAAGGGGCCGTTACACGTTTCAACCCGTATGGGTTTCTGTATAGACCTCACGGCTTTTCTCATGTAAATTGTGTTGTTGTAATTCTAATTAGTCTACATTAACATTACAAAAGCACAAAAGTTTGTATCAAAGCAGGGTCACCTGCAGCCTCGCTTCCATTCTTGGGCCAGGTATTTTAGCTACAACTGTAAAATGGTCTATTGTGTACTCGTGTGGCCTCCTTTGTAGCAATAGACCATTTTACAGTTGTAGCAAAGTTACCTGGCCTAAGAATGGAAGCGAGGCTGCCGGTGGCCCTGTTTTGATACAAACCTTCATGCTTTTGTAATGTAATGTTAATATGGACTAATTAGCGCTACAACAACACAATTTACATGATAAAAGCAGTGAGAGCTGTATCAATGCAAGGTCACCTGCAGCCTCGCAGCCATTCATAGGCTAGGTCGCTGAGCAAACAACTGTAAAATGGCCTATTCCAAGGAAACGAAGTTTTGCTAGGCCTTAATTTGGCAAAAAGTTTAGTTATAGCTTGTGGTCGGCTTAATTCGGGAATTGAAATTCGTTTTCTCAAATCTAGTACGAGGCAACAAATAACCGCTTTCTTGGTCCCTAACTAAATTTTCGCTGGGCAGACTTTGGCCGTTATCACCTATGATTACTTTAATCAATTGTATAAAATTAAGAAAGTTTACATTGTAAAGATTAAAATTGCCACATGAATCTTGCCTTGTTCCACAAATGTTGTCTACATAGTAAACGCATAGTTAACACGGCTGTGACATCACACGAATTTTGATTGGTTATGTATTGTCAGACGCGCGTTTTGATTGGCTGGTAGGAGATATGATCGTGTATCAAGAAAATCTGTTTCAATCAAAAAGTAAAAAAAAACAGCATTTTCCTTCATTTGTCGAATTAATTTTGAGAAATATTTTACAAAAGCAATAGAGATAAAGGACTTTTTTCCGTGTTTGCATAGCCTCATCTAAACACTGGGGGGAGTTGGGAGAATTCTCGACACTTATGCAAACCCTCGACTCCCCCTCGTGTTTAGATGAGGCTGTGTAAGCACGGAAACCGTCCTCTATTGCTTAAAAATTATACTGATTTGAAAAAAGAGACAAAGTGTTCTTTCCCCGCTGTTCAAACAGTTTTTCCTCGAATTCAGTGCCGAGAGAACTGGTGACAAGATAAGGCAGATAAATGAATAGGCCATTTCCCAGTTGCTGTTTGTCTCGGTTTCGAAGTGAGTCTTGGTGCTCAACTATTGAAATGGAAACGAGTTTGACAGTTTGCATGAGAATAAGCAACTCATTACCATTTGAATGGTTGAGCACCAGGACTCGCTTTGAAACTGAGGCATGCAGCAACTCGGAAATGGGCTATTGGATTCACATATATCAGATTGGACACCTTGTGACAAATACATAACCAATAGAGTCCTTGACTAAACGAGTACACAGGGATATCAGTACTGGTTGAAATTTGGATTAAGGCAAATATTTCACTTGCCACCAGTAAAACAATTACTAGGGTTAAGAACAGACGCGCTTTCACTTAAGCCTACAGTTGTTCGAGAATGCTTACGAGATTTTTAAGTGATGGGTGGCAAGAAATATGTGTACCTTAATTAATAAGTCCCAAACCTGGTAGCTTCAGCTCGCTAATTTAACTTCACTTCGAGTTTAACGCAAAGTCTTTACTCAATATTATTTCTACTTGGGTTCTACTTTTCTTCAGTTGTTCTTTGATGAGTTTAAAGTCAGCAACAATTTATGTACTTTTTCTAAAATGAAACAAAATCCTGATTTCGGCGGATGCATTTTAGTCACAACCCTTCACCGACACACATACTTGTTAACAACCTCTCTACACCAGTCACATTGGATTCTGCAGCACCACTGAGCTTTGCATCGGCATTTGTATTCCAAACGAACTTGTACGGTGTTGTACCCGCGCCCGCAACATAAGATCTTGCACCTCCCTGGTCCCGATATGGTCCTGCTACAAAATCGTCCCGAAGTACCCATCGATCCCGTGACGGAGTTTGGTTCGCAATAGTCTGGGGATTCCTCGGAGAATACGAGATCGTCACATGACGGCTTGAGTGCTAGTTTTACGTTGGATAAGATAAGTTCGTTGTCTTTCTGATGAACAGTAACTTTGGCCACATTGCGGTACTTTTCCAAGAGATAAGATCCAACCTTGCTAAAGTGGGCCAAGTTCTCGTAACAAGTTATGTATACGCAAGAAGCAGATGGGCCATGACATACGCAAAAATGAACGGTCTGATTCTTCACAGCCTGCGGAGAAAGTCAATCTTTGAATGAAATGATACATGAAATGAATCATATCTTGAACTGCGGATATGAAATGAATGATATATAATTCATTTCGTGTATCATTTCGTTCATTGAGTCATTCATTCATTCATTCACTCATTCATTCATTCATTCATAACGGGAAAATTTGAACCTGCAAGTGACTCGGCTCCCAGCAATAGTTCCGGCGTCGCGAGGTCACGGGTTCAAACCGAGCCCCGTTGAAGTCCTGAATTTTTCCGGCTTCTCTAATCAATTGCTAAAATTGCGTTCATAACTGCGGGAATCATAGCTTCACTTACGTCAATCTTAGAAATCGTATATAAAGAGATGTATTCTTCACTGGTGAGCCGGTAATACTTGGAAAAAATCCGATAGTTTCGAATTAAAATGAGTTGAACGATCGAGAATTCCGGCGGTTAACGGTCCGTATGCTCTACCACTGACCTACAAGACTGGAATCGTTGGGGATTGGCCATTAACCCTTTCATTCCCACAATTGAAACGCTTATTCTCCCAACTAGTACAATAGAGTTCTTGATCAGGTAGTCATGAGAATTTGGTGCGAGAGTTCGGGTGCAGGGATGGCGCAGTGGTGAGAGCACTCGTCTCTCAACAATGTGACCCGGGTTCGATTCCCAGACTCGGCGTCATATGTGAGTTAAGTGTGTTGGTTCTCTACTCCGCGAAGTCCGTTTTTCTCCTCTCCGCTCAAAAACCAACATTTGACTTTATTTGCGTTAACTTGTTAATTTTAATTTACAGTGTTCCTAATTAGTGCTCTACAGCGCTAGAAGATTAGACACTTAAATAAAGTTCCTTTCCTTTTCTTTTTTTATAGACCACATGCTGCTACCACAATGGTTTTTAAGTACGTATACAATGCAAGTAACTGAAGAAGTGAGTTTAGAACGTATGACATACATGCAGCTCCATGCAATAACCTTTTTGCATCAGCCGCTTTGTGTACCGATCCGGCAATACAAATGCTAGATGGAGGGAATTAATTAATCTATAGTCTTTTGAAAAAATGAATCAAAAATGGACCGTAAGCACACCGCAGGCAAAGTTTTCCTCCCCCGAACTTTTAACCTTGTGGCACTTCGTGCCCCACCCTCCTTCCCCCGCGTAGAGTTTCAGAAAATAATCATTCACCCGCGGGCTACCGACTGAAGTCGCTTAAAAACCTTTTAAAACATTGTATGTTTTCCTTCCGTTTCTCGTTCTTTCTAAGGGTTAAAAATATTGCAAGACACGCACTCTCATTGTGTGAGACAAATTCCTTTCTGTGAGTTCGTCTAAGTAAACGCCTGAGTTCAAGTGAGTTCAATCGCGCACCGAATTGCATTTCGCGCTCTCATGCATCGAATTTTTCCCGCCATCGGCGCACGGTACAAACCTCTTCAGTCAGTGATTGTGTTGACTTATTTCTTCTCTGTCGACAGAATATTACAATGATTACGTTATACCCGTGCTTTTTCTTCCTTCGAGACGTAGCCCATGCCTTTAGGGCATGGTAATTGAGTCAAACTTATGAAAATTTTTGATTTACTTTAAAACATAGAAAACCATTGAGGCAACAATTAAGAAAATTCTAGGCCACTTTAGTATTACTTACTAGCAGAAATCGTAGATTAGAGAGTGCGCTCGAATATGGTAGGTTGATATGTCAAAATGCGATTCTGTTAGGGAAAACCGGGCTTAATGAGAGATTTCAATGCATTTCAACGCAGTTTGAATGCATTACACTGCATCCTAGAGTTCGCCAATGATTCGCAACGCATTTACAACGTTTCCCATCGATCGTTGACAATTTTGTTCAATTGAATGTTTCACAGTGATTTTCCAACGTTTTTCAACGCATTGGCAACATTTCCAGGCATTTTTGTCGAAAAAGTTAATTCCGAAGGCGTTTCCACTATCAACTGGTCATTATAAGCATCGACACGTTCGTATCTTGAAAACACACCGCGTTGCGTATATTTTTATACCGGGAACTATCATGTCGCTGCTTTCAGCGATAATATCACCAGAAAGTAAAGTCACAGATTTCCTTAGTTTGCTCGCAAAGCGAAGCTGACTGACATTTTCAATGGGCCATTTCCGAGTGCATGCATCCTCTTCAAAGCGAGTGTAAGTCCATTCATATTTATATAATAACCCAAGTTATTCACGGATTTTGATTGGTTCTTGCCTATGATCTATTAGAGGACAGACGCACGATTGACGTCACCATCAGCTTTTATGTGAATAAAGTTTAATTCTTTATTATATAAAACAAATAGATTCCATGTTGCCGTGGGTCTGTTCAGTAATAGATCACAGAAGACGTCAAAATGTGGTAAGAACATCAGTGATCTTACCACATTTTGACGTCATCTGGGATCTATTACTGAACAGACGCACGGCAATATGGAATCTATTTGTTAAGTAAAGTAGAAGTAATTATTATCAGAAAAACTTCGCAGTTAAACCCTCTTTAAAGGGGAGGCGGTAACTGCTGAATACCCCGCCACACCAAAACGGATCTTGAAAAGTGATGGCTACGCGGCTACGCAGTGGTCATTACCACCCCTCCCCCTAGAGTATGTTAGTAAGGAAAGAAGTGGCTACCGGGCTACGCAGTGCCTACTACGTATACCACCCTTCTTCACATGATCTCGTAAAATAAAAGCTAAAATTTTAAAAGAATGTAGGCTTAGGCCTAATCACTGAAACGAGCGCTTAGGCTTAATCAGTAAACGAGTGCTATATTCTTCACACGATCTCGTTAAAAAGCGTAGTTTACCGAGCCGTGAAATGAAATCTTAAATTTTTAAAGAGTGCTTAGGCCTTATTACTGAAACGAGCACTTAGGCTTATTTAAAAAGTGTAGTTAACCGAACTGTAAAATGAAAGCTAAAATTTTAAAAGAGTGCGTAGGCCTGATCACTGAAACGAACGCTATATTCTTCACACGATCTCGTTGAAAAATCTCGTTAACCGAACGAATGAATGAAAGAAAGAAAGAAAGAAAGAAAGAAAGAAAGAATGAATGAATGAATGAATGAGTGAGTGAATGAATGAATGAATGAATGAATGAATGAATGAATGAATGAATGAACGAATGTATACATACAATGAATGAATGAAAGAACGAGACATACAATTTGTAATGTTAGCACGACCGGTTATCTGCTTCAATTGTAGGAAGTTGACCGCCCTTCGTTGTTCCAGGCGAGCGCTCTCTCTCTTTCTCTCTTTGTCTGAGAGAGCTTGCGTTCTAGGCTTTATGCGTAGCTGCGTATTTATACGCCGCGTAGCCACACTTTAAGATCACTTTTGGAGTGGCGGGGTATTCAGTAGACGCATCGATAACCGAGATTGAGTGAACCAATCAGAAATTTGGTTTTATCAACGGAGTTGATGATGTAAATTGACCACCGTACAGAGATTCTAAAAGCTGACGTTTCGAGTGTTATCTCTTCGTCAGAGCGAATCGACGAAGGGCTAACGCTCGAAACGTCAGCTTTTGGAATGTCTGTACGTTGGTCAATTTACATCATCCTGTACATTATCAACTCCGTTGATAAAACCAAATTTTTGTATACTACTTTCCCACTGATGCAGCA
>JALIRR010008693.1:5000-12500 GCA_023091755.1 Montipora sp. Colony 1 RG-2022
CATTGCAGACGTATGAGATGTAACCGGGGTTGTAAATACCTTGAAGAAGACGAGGAAACGGAAGAGCAAGAAACTAAACCACAAGGTTTTACTCTGAGATTCTCCAAGTACATAAAGTAAGTAAAATTTTGTCTGAGGGGGCTGGTAACCAATTTCTGTTGCACTTGTGATGGATGGACCGGTACCTCATCCAGGAAGGTAATCCTGCAATGCTGTAGTAATGATGGTATTCGCCTTAAGTCACCGAGTTTGAACCTGGATTAGAATTTTCCGGCGATATCAACTCCCATTTCACTTCTCAATGCAAAGTTGCTTGTTTAAAAGCAAGCAACCAATTTCCATTGCACTTGTGATGCATGCTGAGCACTGCATCTAGGAACGCAATTGCGATACCGTCACCCGACCTAGATCATCCTGTTCGAACCCGTGGATTCAAGCGCCACCTTTATGGAGATCGTTCTAAACTCCCATTTTTCTTCTCACTGCAAAGGTGTTTGTTTAAAAAGTTGTAATGCTTTTTAAAGGAGCACTGTCATGCTTAATTGCCTGTTTTTAGGTCAAGAATGGGTAAAAATCTAAATTAGTTCTTTAGATCACACGTACAACATTCCTGGCAAACTACTGACAAGATATGAAATATATTTACAGAACAAAGCTATTCGCTTTTTTAATTTTTGGCGACTTTCTGAAGGCATTGTCTCCAAACTTAACTAAGAAAACAGACTACTTTCTTCAAGTTTCACCCCATTTCCATCCTCTCCACCCTTGGCTGTAACCAATTGCAACAAAGAATAGATTCAGTGCAATCCAATGGTCGTTGGCAACAAAACTTCTGTATAATTTTTTTGGTTTTCATTGATGCAAGGTCGTCTTTTAGTGTTTTGAAGTTTGACTAAAATAGCGTGACACTGCCACTGTAAGTTTGAAATAATTCATTTATACATAGACAACTTAGACAGTTCTTTAATTACTAGAATGACACTAATTATAATCGGCAAGCTAAACCATCACACAAAAGAGAAAATCTCCAACAACGCTCGTCATTTACTTCACTACTTTTGTTCTAAGAATGGTCACGTTGGCTTTGTCAGGTTCCGTGACCAACAACCGATCCCTCGTCATAGGTGGCTATTTTTACGGCCTTACTTAACGCTTAGGGCATTTGGTCAGGTGATGGAGACAACAAAGCAAACTGGACCCATCCAGATCGCTTTCTTCCATATCTTGAGTGACATCGCTACCATATTTTGGCAGTTTATAGCAACTATTTTGGCCTTTTCTATTGCAATAACTAAAGTTTACGTGGCTGAGAAGTCTTTCATATCCGACGACAAGGGAAAAGAACTGTGAGTAGATTTCTTCCCAGTTAAGTCAGTAACAAATCGTTTATTTGTAGAATTTACTCAATATGTATGCGAAATATAATATGCCAAAGCTTGCCCTACAGCGCCTTTTTTCTGCCATAAAAAATGCAGATGTCTGTCGGTGTTGATGGTCTTAAAAAAATCCAATCTTAAAAAAAAGTGTCACCACGCTCTTTCCATTTCCTTGGATCAAACTTCTCTTGGTAGATGCTGAAAGGTGAGGTGGAGAAGCCGTCGGACATAAGCTTACATAAGTTATATACCTTAACATTTGCTTGCCATGTATGAGTTTGTGCATACGACTGAATATTTCTCCTTAACGTACAATTCTTCAACATGTTCACCAATTTACTTTCCATCTTATTTTGTCTGTTACAGGGTTAATATATTGTTTGCGGTAACGTATTGGGCACGTTTAGCAAAATTAAAAACAAAAATGGGGAGATGATTTAAAATTACTCAAAAGCAGATCTCAGTTCGTATGATGTGTGGATCATGCGCCCCTTCCAAAAACGTACTTGACAAAATACAAGTGAGTCACAGTTCTTTGTATGTTTGTGTTGCAGTGTTTGTAACAGTTCTGGGATAGCCTGGTAAGTCCAAGAGAGTCGTAAGCGATTGCTTTATCATTTCTTCCAATGATTCTGGTTAGAAGCGTACATAATCGGCTTCTAATCATCTTCTTCCTCTGGGCGTTGTAAACCCGTCGTTGTATTGTTTATTAGTCTGTACGAGATATTTGAGTCTTCGTCCTGATATGGATAGAAGATAGAAGTCACTTGTATTCTTTGCATAAATCTGTATCTTACACCTCTCAGTTTCCTTTGACGTAAAAGAGCTATTTGTTCCATACAGAAGCACGTGACCTTGAAGCGTGTGACTTGCAACTCTTTTCCTTGGAACAAAGCTGGGGAAAATGCGCGAGCTACGTTACATCCAAATACGGAAGTTTATAAACTCAAAAGAACCACAGCTCTGAACCAGAGTTAAACGCTTCAAGGGTCATGAGCTTCTGGTCCCAGCACATTTAGGGTTTGTGAGATTTACGAAATGTTTAGACTTCGCCAGTATCTTAAGTTCTTCTTGATCCACAGCTGGTGGAAGATGGTGCGGCATTTATGTTGGTCTTTGTTAGGAGCTGTGGATGTAGACTTCTTGGAGTCAGCTGATGGTCCTTCCATAACACTTGTTAATTTTCTATATGGAGCGTTCCTCGTAATGGGAGTCATTCTTCTTATCAATATGATGATCGCACTTCTGTCCAACACATACCAGAAAGTACAGGTAGGATACTAATTTGGCTTCAAGTTTTTAAATTTTCATTTCCTTTGTAGAAAAGTTAAAATCGTTTATACTCCATTTGTTCATGTCCTTAATGGTACTCCTTACATAGCAATATGAATAGATCAATATCGATATTTTATAATTATTCTAACACGGCTCAAATTGAGGTCCCTGTTTACAAGCAGGTAGGGTAACCCTAGTGCTAGGGTTACCCTAGCAGGAGGGTTACCCGAGCACTCATACATTTCTTCTTTTTTTCATCGACGTGTTTACAAGGCAGCTAGGGTTACCCTGAGGCTAGGGTAACCCTGTTTGAGTGCTAGGGTTACCTTAGCTCTTGGGTAACCCTACCTTTTTTCTAAACGCTCTGCTAGGGACAACTCGCCTACCCAGGACAACTTTTTAGCGGTTTTCATTGTTTGCAATGCTGGCGGTTACCAAGCACGCAAAGTTTTCCTGGCCCGGGTTGCTCGAAGCATGCTTAGCACTAACCAGCGCTAAATACCGTGGAGACCTATAGGTTTTGATACCTCTTAACCAACGGTTAGTGCTAACCAGTCCTCGAGCAACCGGCCCCTGGGTGTTAGGGTAACCCTACCTCTGAAATTTTGCTTGTAAACCCGGGCTATCTTTGACCCTCCTGTTAGGGTAACCCTAGCAGTAGGGTCACCCTACCTGCTTGTAAACAGGGCCTTAACTTGGTTTCTTTTGTTTCAGTTCTCTACAGCTTGGGTACCATATTAGAATTTCAGCCCATTCTCCTAAGTTACTGCCATTCCACTCCTTTAAAGTGTGTTACCTATGAGAATTTTGTGCTACCGAAAATACCCTTGCAGCTTGAAAATTAGATTGTTGCATGCTACGTTTGGGGTGATGATGAAACTGAGAAGAACGCACACCGCGGGCACACACCAAAACAAGCTGAACAGAATGATGAGCCCCAAACTAGCCTGCGGACAGGCTCCCGCTTGGGTTTAGCCGAGTGTAGTCTAGGGCGAGTGGGCGAGTGGGCGAGTGGGCGAGTGCGAGAGTGGTCTGGTGATTCACGCTTCGCTCGCCGAATTTTTTTCGCTCTCGCTGGGAGCCTGTTCGCAGGCTAGCCCCAAACTCATTTCTTTAAGAGCGCCTTGATATATCCCTTTTAAAAGTAAAAACAAATTGTTGCGCTTAAGATATAAAAGATGCTGGTAATGTAGTTTGTGTAGCTTTTTTTGCTGTATCTATTGTCATCATTATCAACGAAAGGACTGCTTTGACTGATGTTTCTCTTTTTTAATTTTTTTTTGTTCATTCTTTGACTTTTGTTAGGACAACTCGCTGATGGAATGATCATTTAAGAAAGCCATAGCAATACAGACATACAGTTTCTGTCATCCAATACCAATTCCCTTTAACCTGATCTCTTTCATGTTCAAATGCTGTGGGTGGCAAAAGTGTTTTACTAGTTGCTAAATATCGGAAACAACGGACGCAGACGACTCGCGTGAGTTTTCTATTAATAGGTAAAGAATAGGTGTTCTCGATTAGTATAGTCATATGCGTTCACCTAGACACGCTTTGACAGGTACTCATCAAATGACGTCATAAAAACCGCCACTTTTGTATTTGAATGGGTTTGATTGACAGCTGATTGTTTTCCATAATAACCCTAACCCTAAAAACCACACGGAGACAATTTTGTTGGTCTTTTTTTAAAAGTCAAAGAAGTTTATAAATGGAACGTGAGCGGGGTCCTAGTGACCGCAGCGCCCGTGAAAAGTTTTAGTTTGATATTGTGTGCGTTTTACGTTGGGTGAGACAAGGGAGAAAAAAAAGCGAGCATTGTCCATCACTGCGTGTGCGTTGACGTGAGTCCATCAAAGCCTCCACATTCTCCATGTCGATGTCATCGAAAACGACTTGAGTGTAACCGAACTGGTACGATTGAAAGGTGGTAGCTAGTGTCCCCGACGCGTTTGTCAAAGACCCGTACTTTAAGCTTGGTGCGGGGTCCCACTTTAAGACGTTTTGTGGCCGGAGCGCGTGTTAAGAAGTAGAGGTTCAATCAATCATTTATTTTAACACGTTACGTCAAAGAGCTATAAAACTCGTTCAAAATACGAACGTGTATAAATAAAATCTATAATAATTACAGCCATATAATATAATTCAATTTTAAAAACAACAAAAAGCCACATACTAAAAACGTGACTTGGAAAACTCTAAAACTCGTTCTAAAAGCAGTTAAAAGCAACAATTGTACACTAGAAGACACGTTCCAAAAAAACTGCAATCATGCAATTTACTTCTGAAGTCACTAGCATCACTTGAAAGACGAACATGAGAACGCAAACTGTTCCATAACTTAGTTAATGAATAAGAGACAGAATTCTTCTTAAATTTACAATTAAATTTAGGTAATTCCAAATTCAAGCCCTCGCCTCTTAGCCTATACGGTGTATGCCTGTATTTAAAAAGGCTAGCAATATATGTAGGGCCAGTACCATTTAGACATTTAAAAAGAAGTATTAACGCCTGATGTAAGCGCCTACAATATAAAGATGTCATGCTAGCCGCAGTGAGCAGTTCGTCGTATGACATTGACTTGTTGTGCCCGATTAATGTTCTCAAATTATAACAGTTGCAATCTTCGAGACGGTTGCGTTGACCCGTACCTATGCCTACAAACAAAGGACCACAGTATTCGAGATGAGGTAATATGAATGCTTTATAAAATTTTATCATTGCATCATGAGGAAGAAAACGCCTTTTTCTTCTCAGTGCAGAAGTCTTGGCATAGGCTTTCTTTAGTTGATCTGATATGTGTTCTTTATAGGATAGGTCCTTGTCTAGAGTTAATCCAAGAATCTTAGTAGATCGGAGAAATTCTATTCGAGCGTTATTAAGAAATAAAGAATAATGATAGGCACAGGGTGCGATAGATAATGCTTGAGTCTTAGCACAGTTCACTGTTAAATAGTTGGACTCAAACCACGACGAAAGAGCATGGAGATCCTGGTTGAAGGAAAATTCTAGAATGGTGGGAGACGCATCTGACAGGTAGGCAGTCGTGTCGTCAGCGTACAGCCGCAATAAGACATTAGGAACACAAAAATTCAAATCATTAATGAATATGTTGAACAACAACGGACCCAATAGTGAACCTTGAGGAACGCCAGATTTAACTGTTTTCAATTCAGAGCATACGCCATCTAATCTGACACATTGTTGACGACCTAGCAGGTAGGTGGACATCAGTTCCAAGGCCCGTGTAGAAAAGCCATAGGCCTTCAACTTCGCGAGCAGAAGGCTATGGTCTATGGCGTCAAACGCTTTGCTCAAGTCCACAGCGACCACCGCTACAGCTTCCTTGTTATCAATACATGTACTGCTCCTCCAATCTTCCGTCATTTTTAGCAATGCAGTGCAGCAAGAGTGAGTTTTCATAAATCCAGATAAGTTTGAAGACAAAATGTTATGAAATGCATTCCAAGTTTGGTCGTAAATGACTTTCTCAAACACTTTAAATAGCGAAGTTAATATTGAGGCAGGGCGGTAGTTTACTTTGTCTGTGTCAACTCCCCGTTTAAAGACAGACGTAAGGCGCGCTTGCTTCCATTCAGACGGCAATGAGCGATTCAGGATACAGAAGTTGATCAAATTAGTCACCTTTTCGGCAAGTACTGGGGATCCCAAACGCAAGATTCGTGGTGAAATGCCGTCTACCCCAACTGCCTTTCTCGGATTAAGGTTAAACTCGCTTGAGAAACGTACATTGCTTATTGCCCTTATACTCGGATGGTCAGTGTAGTCAGTGTCAGATCTACGCCCTAGCTGGATAACATTGGCAAAGTAATCATTAAAGACTTCGGCCACACGCCCAGGGTCGGAAACAACGCCACTGTCCTCAACGAGGATGACGCCTTGTATGTTTTTACATGAACTAGTTGGCAAAAGGGGCTTCATTTTCCTCCAAAATTTGCCCGGATGTTTAGCACTCAAGGAGGTGTCACAGCAGAACCTTTTCACAGCATTGCGCTTTAGCGACGTAACTTTGTTACGTTGCCGCTTATAGTCATTCCAAGAAGTAGATGTAGGATGTCGCTTGTGGCGCTTCAATAATTTATTTCGGTGCGAAATTTCACGCAGCAGATCAGGTGATATCCATGGTAACTGGTCGCCTCGAATCCACTTTTTCTTTAGGGGCACGTGCTGGTCGAGAACATCTTTGGAAAGTGCTCGCCAATGAGCCCATACATCATCGGCATTGTCGAATGTGTAGGCCGAAGACCATGGGACCCTTTTTAAGTTAGCCAAAAGTCAAGCAATTTAAAATTCTTCCTACTCCTAAACTCGATCAAGCGCGGCTTTGGCCTTGAATTCTTATTTTTTCGCACTGCAATTTAAAATTCTTCCTACTCCTAAACTCTATCAAGCGCGGCTTTGGCCTTGAATTCTTATTTTTTCGCACTGTAAAGATTAAGTCGTGATCGCTCAGTCCAAGGTGTAAAGAGCCACTCGTAGCATAACGTTCCGCATGACTAGTTAACAAAACATCGATGAGACTTTTAGATGTTTTAGTTACTCTTGTCGGATTATCGATTCGGTTTGAGAGACAGAATCGATTACAAAAGTCAACCAGCCTTGTATCAGGAAAACGGCTTTCTTCTCTATTCTCATACATGTCCATATTGAAGTCTCCAAGTAAAAGCAGTTCCCTTCTGGTGTTATACATATTTTCGGCAGCTGTTGATAGGGAAGCGAGAAAGTCAGATTCCTTGCACTTAGTTGGACTTCTGTAACAACCACACACTATAAAGCGACTGTTATTGGAGCCCTTGACATCCAAACAAATGGATTCAATATCGCTACT